>APFE030424138.1:3876-19445 GCA_000404065.3 Pinus taeda
TGTGTTAGTTTACTGGTGAAGGTTATAAGAAAAGGTTATTTTAACCAAGATACATGATGTTTATCTACAGACATTATGTGCTACTTTACACGTATTGCTTTTGTGTGGGGATTAAAATTAGTTGCCGAGTCACTTATATAGGCACATTTTCGATATTTTGATACTTTACACGTGAAATTTCTGCATAGTAATTTGTGCTGGAGTCACTTCTCACTTTACCGTGCCCAAGAATTCTGACATGTCTAATGTGTCAATTCAATTCACGTGATCTTTTTGGTGGGTGGAAATCATAGGTGAGTTGCCATTGATGTTTATAAAATTAGTATTAACTTTCTTTCATTATAAACAAACGATTAATTTACAATAAATATTGTTAAAAACATTATATTGAATTAAATTAGAAAAAGACAGGTGTTTTTTGGTAAAGAAATAATTAAAAAAAATATTTGTGGGTTACTCCAAAAGGTATTATAATGAGTTTTTTGCATGCAGAATAAGTTCTACCATTTATATATATGAAATCTAAATAAATACCATTCAAAAATTAAAATTTCCATATAATATATATAATTAAAAATTCTTTATATTATTATTGTGTTATTATATTTTTTTAAGAGACCAATTTTACACCACAAAAATCCCATAATGAAATTCACTTCCATAATGAGATACATACTTTAGCAACTTATATTTAAATTTAAACTAAAATATTAACACATTAACCATCTATACATGCAAGACAAAGACATGAAATTTCAAACCCTTATCAAGACATTGAAACCAAGAGTTTCTTTAATATCCTCTAAAATCTTTTAAATATATATTGAAGAAATACACTAATTCAACTTATTTTAGTCTATATTGAAGAAATACACTAATTCAATTTCTTGGATCGTTAATATTTATATTATTTGTAGCCATTCTATAACTTTTTAAATGTTTTCCACATTTCATGACTCATTTTTCAAAAACTTTTAGTTGTATGAAAAATGGCCATACTTTTAGTTTAAAATATTATGGTTTCGTCTCAATAAATCATTATGCATTAAAATTCTAGAGAATTTCCCTAGTTCACAATGAACAAAAGTTTGGAAAAGCATAAAGTTTCATAGAAAGACAAGTTTTTCCTCAAAGCAATATGTCATGACACAAAAGAAATGTGATACGTCATGGCCAAAGATGTTCTATGTATAATACACATTATATCATGAATAAAAAATGTTTGAAAAAGTGTAATGTGTTGCATAATATTGTAGCAGTTATAACCACGCTCCAAAATTTCTCCTTCACTTTGTTTTGGAGCCTGCCTCCTCAAAATCTTAGCAGCATGTCTTGCAATGCTCAGGTACTCATGTTCATTCAAGTTTATATTTCACTTTGCAGCATGTGTTCTCTTACTTGCTTTGTAGACTAACTATAAGCTGACCCCATGACTTGGTTTACATCAGGTTCTTGCGTTGTCTTAGAAAACTATGCAATCCTAGAGGGTAGCCTACCTTGCCCTCAGGGATTGCGTAGAGCACCCCAATAGACATCCTTTCTCTCCAAAATTTCCTAGAGTATCCTAACAGTGAACTTTGGCTCAGAAATTGCGTAGACCCAGCTCACAGCTTATCTTCAACTAGGAAATTGCGTAGAAGCATTCCATCGGTTGTTGTCTGATGCATGTGCTGGCAAGTTGCCCGATTCCCTCCAGAACTCCATGGCATCACTTCTCGAAAAATAAAAAAAGCATCTTTAAAATTAGGGATTTATTTTAGCACTAGGAGTTACACTCAAACCATTTTTAGAAACTTCCCGCACTTGTCACTTTTTCCTAGATTTTTGGCATGCGCATCATAAACCCCGAATCTACCAAATCTATTTAATATATGCCCCAGAGCTCATTCTACACATTCAATCTTGGAGCTCTGGCATTCTCGAGGCATCTAAGAACCTTCAACATAGTCGGCACAACTTTTCTAAGTAATTCTTGCTTTCAAGTATTTTGTTGCTTTTTATGTTGCTTTTGTTTCCTTGGCTTGTGTGAGTGTTGTTTTGCATGTTTTACTAAATGATTGCTAGAGTTTTAGTTTTTTTTTTAACTTGTAGAAGTGTGGTTTCAAGTTTTTCATTGTATTTCTTAAGCGTGAGATGGATAACATTGTTTTCACACTAACGGTCATCGTTGCGATGACTCTCCCCACTAGCTTCGTTATTTGTCTGTTTAACTAATTCTTGCATTAGTTTTGATTGCATGCATGAACTTTCACTCTTATATGCACCATACATTGCTCATGCATTTAGATCTACTCATTTTCAAGTTGCCCTTGGGCAAATATGGGCTCCCTTGATTTTTATCTTGCTTTGCCTCACATGCACTTCACATTCATGAATCTCAAGGCTCTGCCTCGGCCCCAGGAATTACGAAGAAGCTCCCTATCACTGGCCTCTAGCTATGCTCTGCGCAGTTCTAGGAGACAAGGCCCAATCTTGCCCATTGGGATTGCGTAATTCGCAGTTCCAGCCAGTAATCAAAATGGATTGAACCATGCATTGTGTAGTTCTAATCCATAGTTAGCCTCACTAGACCATGCTCTGTGTAGTTCTAGTCAGCAACAGTTCTCACTTGTTGCTGGGGCTGCACAACACGCAGTTCCAGTTGACAGTCTCCTAGCCTCCGAGAGTCATTACTACGCAATCTTGCCCAACAGTCACCCAACCAATTGCATGATCGATCCTTGAAGTGCTTTGTGCTTTTTAAACTGACATTTGCTTGTTGTGAGTGTTTGTTGTGTATCTAGGTACATCAGTTGTTGAGCAGTCTCTCAGAAGTCTCTCCTATGTTAGTTCACAAGTCATGCTAATTATATGTAGATATCATGTGCTAGTTTATAGGTGATGGTTATTTTTCACTAAGAAAAGGTTATTTTTCACCCAAACACATGATGGTTATCTATAGACATTATGTGCTACTTTACACTTGTTTCTTTTGTGTGTGGATAAGATTAGTGGTCCAGTCACTTCTATCTACACTTCTTAGATATTTTGATACTTTACACGTGAAATTTTTGCATAGGAATTTGTGCTGAGTTACTTCTCACTTTAGCATCCGAAGAATTTTGACATGTTTCATGTGTCAATTCAAATGACATGATCTTTTTTTGTTTTCGGTTTGTTTGACGTGTTAAATCAATTGACATGATCTTTTTGGTTTTTGTTTGGTATGAATTGTAGTGCATTTACAATTCATGTGATATTTTTCAATGCTGGAAATTATAGGTGAGTTGCAACTCATGTTTATAAAATTAGTATTAATTTTCCTTGATTATAAACAAAAGGTTAATTTACAATTTAAATAAATAGTACAATATTTAAATTAAATATGGTTAAAAAATTTATATTGAATTAAATAAGAAAAAATATGTTTTTTTGGTAGAGAAATACATTTTTTTATAAAACAAAATTAAAAAATACTTCATTGTGGGTCTACTTAAAAGTTTATATAGGAGGTACTTTTGGATGAAAAATATAGTTTCACACTTAACAACTCCCCACACTTGAAATCTAAATAAAGACCATTCAAAAATAAAATTTTCAAAATAAATTATAATTCTTATATTATTATTTTCCTTAGGAAACCAATTTTACACCACAAAATCCCCATAATGAAATGCATTCCCATAATGAGATGCATACATTAGCAAGTTATATTTAACTTTAAACTAAAATATTAACACATTAACCATCAATAGATGCAAGACAAAGACATTAAATCTAAAAACCCTATCAAGGCATTGAAACTAAGAGTTTCTTTAATACACTAAAATCTTTTAAATATATATTGAAGAAATACACTAATTCAACTTATATTAGTCTATATTGAAGAAATACACTAATTCAATATTTTGGCTCATCAATATTTATATTATTTATAACCCCTCTATAACTCTTTACATGTTTTCTACACTTGATGATTGATTTTTCAAAACCTTTTACAACTTTTAGTCGTTGTTGTATGAAAAGTGGTCATACTTTTAGTTTAAAATATCATGGTTTCGTCTCAATACAACATGAAGCATTAAAACTCTAGAGAATTTACCTATTTCACAATGAAAAAAAGTTTGAAAAAGCATAAAGTTTCACTGAAAGACAAGATTTCCTCAAAGTAATATGTCATGACACAAAAGAAATGTGATCTATTGTGGCCAAAGATGTTTTATGTATAATACACATTGTATCATGAATACAAATGTTTGAAAAAGTGTAATGTTTTGCATAATGTTGTAGCAGTTACAAACACCCTCCAAATTTTTTCATTCACTTTGTTTGGGAGCCCACCTCCTCAAAATCTTAGTAGCATGTCTTGCACCACTCGAGTAGTCGTGTTCATTCAAGTTTATCTTTCACTTTGCAGCTTGTGTTCACTTACTTGCTTTACTAACTAACCACAAGTTGACCTTGTGACTTGGTTTACATATGATTTTTGTGTTGTCTTAGAAAACTACGGAGTCCTAGAGGGTTGCCTGCCCTGACCTCAGGAGTTGCACAGACAAGCACGACAGTCAACCTTTCTCTCGAATATTTCCTAGAGAATCTTGGTAGTTAGCTTCGGCTCAGAAATTGTGTAGACCCCACTAACATCCTGTCTTCAACTATGAAATTACGTTGAGCATGAGAGGAAGCAAGAGTCACTCAGCCCAGGAATTTCATAGAAGCATTCAATCAGCTATTGTTCGATGCATGTGCTGGAAATTTGCTCGATTCCCTCCAAAACTACACAATTTCTCAATGCATGCATGACAACCTTTTTCGAAAAAGCAAAAAGAAAAAATTAAAAAGAATCCCTAAAAGTTAGGGAGCTAGTTTTTAGCACTGGGAGTAACACTCAAGTCATTTTTAGAAACTTCTCGCCACTTGTTGCTTTTTCCTAGAATTTTGTAATGCATGTCATAAACCCTGAATCTACCAAATCTATTTAATGGATGCCCCATATATCATTCTACACATTCAATATTGGAGCTCTAGCATTCCCGAGGCATCTAGGAACCTTAGGCATAATCGACACAACTTTTCCAGGTATGTTTTCCTTTTCAAGTCTTTTGTTGCTTTTTATGTCGCTTTTGTTTCCTTGACTTGTGTGAGTTTTGTTTTGCATGTGTTTTAGTTTGTTTTAACTTGTAGAAGTGCGGTTTGAAGTTTTTCATTGTCTTTCTTAAACGTCGCATGCATAAGATTGTTTTTTCACTAACGATCATCATTGCGGTGACTCTCCCCAATAGCTTCGTTGTTCATCCATTTGACTATTTCCTACATTGGTTTTGATTGTATGCATGATCATTCACTCCTATCTACACCATACTCTGCTCATGAATTTAGATCTACTCATTTTCAAGTTGCCCTTCGGCAGATTTAGGCAGCCTTGACACAAATCTAGCTTTGCCCAGCATGCACTACTCATTCCTGGAACTCAACGCTCTTCCTTGGATCTATGAATTACGTAGAAGTTGTTTGTCACTAGCTCTAGCTATGCTCTACGAAGTTCTGGGAGATAGTGCCTAGTCTTGCCCATTGGGATTGTGCCATGCACAGTCCCAACCAATAGTCAAGCTTGATTGAGCTGCTCATTGCATAGTTCCAATCCATAATCAGCCACACTTGACTATGCTTTGCATAGTTCCAGTCAGTAGCAGGCCTCACTAGCAGTTGGGACTACACAATGCACAGTTCCAGCTAACAGTCTCCCACCCTCTGAGAGTCACTACTGCGCAATCTTTGCCAACAGTCACCCAGCTTGTTGCATGATTAATCATTGAAGTGGTTTGTTTTTTTTAAGCTAACATTTTCTTGTCATGAGTGTCTGCTCTATATTTAGGGACATCAGTTGTTGAGCAGTCTCTCAGCAGTACTTGCATCATGGTTTCCAAGTGATCTGGACCAAAGGACACTATCAAGAGAAGCACTAGAGATGTAGTTGAGAAGGTATCAATGAACTTGCCCATATATGAAGACACACAGTTGTTTGTAGAAAAGGACATGGATATCACATGGCAAGAAATAAAGGACATATTTTCACGCACATTCAAGTAATATCTGGAAGATCAACAAGTCTATGTCAACATTCACAAGTCAGGCTTACACAAGGTTACATGCAGGTACCCCGCTTTCCCGTGCGTAGATATCAGTCACTGGGTTGTCTCACATACCGATCTGGAGACGATGATGTTTAGCAATGCCATTGGGACACAACTTGTCACATTCAGGTCAGAAATCTACAATCATATGTATCACATGCCGTAGTCAGCGAACTACACAGATGCATTTTTCTTCACTCCCGATAGTAATGTAAACACTAGAGATATCATGAAGCGTTGGGTAAAAGAGACATCGATGTTCAGGATGACACTTGACCAAGTGTACAAGATGAAGTCGCTCAAGAAGGCTTACCAACTCCTGGCCATATTTGCATGTCACTTGTATGGCCAAGATAGCATGGAGACATACCCGCAGAGTTGGGTTGTTATGTTAGATGAGTTGGAAAATGAAGGAAGGGATTTCAGCTACTTGGGCAGGTTGGCTCATCAACTAAAAGTGCATGTTCCTAATGCCAAGAATTCGCCTAAGGATTGACAAGCAAGATTATTTATGTTCATGTACCATCTTGATGCAATCTATGCCCAACAGTAGTTCCCAAGGATGGGTTGGATATGACAACATCAGAGGAAGTTTTGAATGTTTATTGCAAGTTTCTCTCTAAGTATAGCTACTAAGGAGTCATGGAAAGCCTGGCTAACCAATTTATCTCCCTATTGTAGATGATGATATTTGAGAAGGATCCACCTTACATGTCCCAAGAAGAGATGAGGCACTACGTAACATTGCAGATTGGTATGCCTCACCCGATGGCACCTTCATTAGGATGTTTAGTGCAGAGAAGCCTCTGCATGAGCTACCAAGGTTTTCGATACACAATTTGGTCATGCAAGAGGTTGCATACCACATCTCGATAGTGTTATCACCAAGATTGCATAGAAGGAAGAAGGCACCATGGACTACTCATCCTTTGCAGATTGGGATGTACAAGATTTGTACCTTGAAAGGTGAAGATGTTGAGGCTGAAGACATGAACAAGTTTGGGTTCGACACCAAGGGTTTTAATATGTATGATCCCGATTACATATGCAAGAACCAATGTGTGAAGGTGTACTACCCATGGATGCACGAGGCATGTCATTGGAAAGAGGAAGATCCTTAGAGGTATCACTATAAATCCTCTATACTTAATGAACTGGGCAGCATAATGGTAGAATGGAAATAAGAATTGTCGGTAGTAGCAGCACAGGAAGCAACAACAATAGCAACAATGAGCAGAAAACCGGTGCAAGACAAGGGTAAGAGGAAGATTTCCGAGAGCACAAAGGTTGAGCAAAGATACAAGTTCAAAGTAGACACTCTTATCGATAAAGTAGCATTGGAGATAGAGGTGAAGAGGTGACAACATGAAAAGAGAGTAGAGTGGAAGAAGAGAGAGAAGCAAAGGTTGGAATATACAAAGAGGGGATTGCAGGAGACAAAGAAGAAGCTGAAAGTAAAACAAGAGCTCAGAAGGATGGAAAGGGAAGAGAGGCAAAAATAGTAACATGAAGAAGGAAAAGGCACATTGAAAGAGCAACTACAAAGGTATAGGTCGAGAAAAAAGGGCATCCAACAGATGAAAAAGAGGGTGAGCAAGTGAAGGTTCAGGAACTTTCTCAACAGGTTGAGTAGTTGGTGGAGGTAACAGACATGGGGATAGAACATGAGCTATAGGACCAAGACACCGATCTCATTCCGAGAGAATCCAAGGTTGCACCATAGTCTCAACTAGTTCCAGAATCACAACTAGTCCCAAGCAAGCAAGGATAAGTTGTTCTCCTTGATGATGACCTAGAGACAAATGTGTACAATCTGGAATTTGACAAGTCACAATAGAGGATTTCATAGGTATGACGAAAGAACCTCCTAGATGATCACACATCACCTACCCACATATAGGAAAGGGTTATTGTACTAGATATTAGAAGACATCCAGTTGCCATGGTCAAGGCTTCCAAGGCTTCTGCAGAAACTACAATTTTGATAGTCAAGTTCTTGATAGAAGATAATGATCAGATGGGGGAGGACTTACAAGAGACGACGCAGAGAACAAAATAGTCCACATGATCTGCCATGGCATAGATGAAGAAGGTAATAATGGTGGAGATATCAACTTTGGAGGCCACCATGCCAATAGTGTAGAGAAAATTTGTCATCGTGCATAAAGTGGTCTTCCATCTATATGGATTTTAGCAGCAATGTGAGCAGACAACCCAAACTCTAAAATACATTCACACTACTATTTCACACATGCAAGAATGAACATTGAGGTACAAGGGAGTGCCACTTTATATGCACAATAGGATGAAGCCTGTTATGAAACCAGCTCACAAAAAGATAGAAAAGATAGATCAACGCCTTAGAATTCAGCCTCTTCGAGGGGGCAACTTCCTTTACAGTACACAAATGAAAAATTCTTCGATGATACAAATGAAAAGACCTCCTTTCTATATATAGGAGTCTAAGTGGTCATAATATAATCAGAGTCGACATAACAATAATAATGTAAGGGCAGAATCATAACAATAGTGGGCTTTTATGGGGCACAATAGTAACAATATGGGGACTACATGGGTACAACAATATAATAAGTGAGTTACAGTAATAACAATAAGGGGTTACACTAGCAGTATAGGGGCCTAACATTCCCCTCTCCTTCAAAAAGTGTTGTCCTCAACGCTTGAGTAGTTCTTGATGCTCCTGTATAAAATTCTTGTCCTCCCATGTGGAATCTTCAGTGGGTAAGTTCTTCCACTGATGAGATACTCTGAAATTGATCGATTTCGTAGCTGTTGGGCTCTTGTTTCTATGACTGCTCCAAGTTCCAATATGATTTTTCCTTCCTCTTCAATTTCTGGCAATATTGTTTGAATTGGGATCTTTTGCAACTTTTGAATAAGTGGCCATACTTCTTCGTCCTTCTTCCATTCATCCCTTACTTTGTTTATCCAATCTGGTTGGATAATAGAAATAGCATAAAACAATGCTTCCACATCCTCATTCTTTCTTGAGAGTGCATCTGCAACAAGATTTTGCTTCCATTTTCTATAGATGATGTAAAAGTCATAACCCATCATATTTGTGACACATTTTTTCTGTTCTTCTAAAGATAATAGTTGTTCTAAAAAGTATTTAAGACTATCATGATCCATTTTTACCTTGAAGTGTCTTCCCCTTCAGTAAGGTCACCATTTCTTAAGTGCATGTAGTATTCCCAACATTTCCTTCTCATAAATAACTTACTTGAGATGTAGTAGTAAAAATACCCAATCACCTACATCAAAAAAAATTTCACTACGATGTTGATCTACATGTTGCTTCATTCAATTTTGCACCAAAGTGGCGTTATCCTTTAAAAGTTGGAGAACTTGTTGTTGGTGCTCGATGTGATCTTTCACTACTTGAACCTTTTTCTTCTTGACATGTCCTTCTATCTTGAGAGTTTGAGGAGTGGTAATTTCTTCCAATTCTTTACAAGATCTGGTCGGATTCATTTCTTGATGCTCGATGTGATCTTTCACTTCTTGAACATTTTTTTTCTTGATATGTCCTTCTATCTGGATAGTTTGAGGAGTGATAATTCTAGCCAATGCATTACAAGAAATGGTTGGATTCATTTCTTCTTTCTTGATGTGATCTTTCACTTCTTAAACCTTTTTCTTCTTCATATGTCCTTCTATCTTGAGATTTTGAGGAGTGGTAATTCTTGCCAATGCTTTACAAGATATGGTTGGATTCATTTCTTCTTTCTCTAGGGTTGGGTCCTGGCATATATCCTCTTCTTTTTATGTTTATTGATCTTTTTCTTCCTCCTCTTCATACTCTATGAAAAATAATTTCTTCTCAGCACACTTATGACCTTTAGTGCATTTGCCATCACAATTGTAAAAAAGCCCTTTTTCTCTTTTTTCTTCCAATTGTTGTGGTGTCACCCTTGTAGGTTGTGGAAGGCTAGGAGAAACAACAATTCCATATTTATAGTTGTGAGGGGTAGAATTCCTTGTTGCCATAATTTTGGTTTCCACTTTGTAACAAATCCCTTTTTCTCTTTTTTCTTCCAATTGTTGTGGTGTTGTTCTAAAGAAGGTGTTGCTCTTTGTATTCTCATAATGTGCTATAATATCCTCCGTGAAAATTGACCATGTAACAAGTTCTTTACAAGAGCAAAGCCCTTTATACCATAAAAATTGATCTTGTTCTAAATATGAAGATGAAGATGTAATACATACCTTTCGTAATAGTGGTACACCATGTAGATCAAAATATTTCTCCATTTGTAGTATCCAATTTATCGGATCCTTGCCATCAAACTTCCTCATATCGCTTTTTCTTGATTTAGGAGCTCGATATTCAAACAACTATAACTATGTAATTTCGGCTCTTCTAGATCTAAAATTATGACCTATAGTAGCCCTCTATGTCCTCTTACCAATGCCACCAGTCTGATAAAAATTGGATTCTACAAGAAAGAGTTATGTACAATCTCCCAAGATGACCTGATTATATAGCTTTTCGAAAGCGCGAATTTGTACGAAGTGCCACGTGTCCCTATTTTGGCCTTTAGATCTGAAAAATATGTACAAGAAACTATAGTTTATCCTCTTTCTGTAAATTTTTACAAAATTTCAATTTGATGCATAGAGAGACAATTATGATGATTTTCCCAAGGTGGCATACTTGGAATGTAATTCGGGGGTTTGCAAAAACCCTAACTTCCTCAAAATATATCTCTGAAAATGTAGAGAGACAGGATCTAAAATTCAGAGCGAAGGCTCAGAACGATTTCTTCTCAAATGGGTTTTTTTCTTAGCTTCTAAAACTTCGTAGAGAAATAGTTATAGCAAAAATCCCACAATGACCTGTTTTAGCTTAAATTCTGGAGCATGCAAAAACCCTAACTTCCTCAGACCATATATTCGAAAATGTGGCGATACAACCTCTAAAATCTATACCTGAGGTTCAGCACTATTTCTTTTCAAACAATGTTTTTTTTTGCATCTGAAATGGCACAGAAGAAAAGTTACAGGGAAAATACCACATTGACCTGTTTGGAGCAACGAAACCCTAGAATCCATAGCTATGATACCAAATGTTATGAAACCAGATCACAAAAAGATATAAAAGAGAGATAAACGCCTTAGAATTTAGCCTCTTTGAGGGGTCAACCTCCTTTAAATTACACAAATGAACAATTCTTAGATGATACAAATGAAAAGACCTCCTTTCTACAGATAGGATTCTAAGGGGTCATAATATAATCAGAGCCAAAATAACCATAATAATGTAAGGGCACAATAATAACAATATTTGGCTTCTATGGGGCACAATAGTAACAATATGGGGACTACATGGGTACAACAATATAATAATGGGGTTATACTAATAATAATAAGGGGTTACACTAGTAGTATAGGGGCCTAATAAAGCCAGAGGCTGCGCTAGACAAAGGATTGATTCAGATGCTGATCCGGAACTATGAGCATCTCCCTCTGCTCATCACTAGCATTGAGGCTTCCTATGCATGGTTTTTCAGGAGTCTGGATGTCATAGTGCGAACGGACAAGATCCCTTCCATCAAAACCCTCACCCAGGCCATGAGGAAGAACCAAGTCATGTTGGATGTTGGCAAGTACATAGAGCAGTTAATGCGTGAAGCCACCAGTGATGACTTGTAGCTCAATGCACAGAACATGTAGAAATATATTGGTGGTCTAGCCACACTCAAGACAATGTTGTGCATGCTTAAGGATGAGTTGGACAAAGGTTTCAGAACTATATACCCAGAAGCCATGGAAACAGGAGTTTGCTTTGACAAGGACATCACCAAATGGTACGAGAACAAAATAACGCAATACCAAGCTTGGTTTCAGTTCATCACTAAAGATCACTGCAAGGAGGTTACCAATTTTGTCTCTCCCCAAGACCTTGAGTGACATTATTTGTCTTGTCAGGCTAACTCAAGCCTATCTTGTCTGACATGGGTATATGTGAAAATTATATTATTATAAATACATTGTAACTGAAATTATAAGTTTCATTAATGGAATGTGAACAATCACTATGCATTGTGAAGATTCATGAGGATACTCCAAGAGTCAAAGGGGAATGTCAAGGGTCACCACACCATTTATTATATATAGAACCTTATAACTCATAGTACAGGATTTTTGGAGCCAAGCTTTTGGCTAGGCATTACTTATAGAATGCTTGGAGAGTATTGTGATGAGCCTTGGCTTCTGCACAGTGCAGAGCGAGTACATCTCTTTGGAGGAGAAGGTAGTGTTAACTGTAATGTTCCACTATTGGGGCTAGTGGTTGTCAATGGTGTATGTACGGATGGGACTTTCACTTAACATAATATATAACAGAGCCAACACATTTTCATGCATATGTTGTTATTGTAGTTGGAATATATTGGTTGCTTTAGCAATGTATGTTATTTAAATTACGCATTTACATATGAAATTTTCTATATGAAATTATATGAATATGCAAACATTTTGTTGGTTTAACTCGTCACTTTGGATTGTGGACTATTCTTCTTTCTTTATTGTGATGTCATTCAACTCATGTGTTCCTTTCAGGTTTCATACTCGTGTGTTCCTTTCAGGTTGCATTGAGACACTTCCATCAAGCCCTCTGCGTGATAAAACCTCCATGCATCTCACTTGAATCACTACAAGGTCACACACTTGCTTCCAATAAAGATATCACACTTACATCTATGTTCTATCGCAGTCAAGGCATTCCTTTACTACCCATTACTGGGAATCCTACAAAAAATGGTCTTAGGTCTAGTTGCGACTTCTTACCAAGGAGATCCCCTAACATGTTGGCGGGTCCAACACAGTCAAAAGTTTTGGCACTAGACAGAGGGCCAGATGACAAGATGAGCCCTCAAAGTCTGTTTTGAATCTCTAAACATTCTTCATGACTTACATTACAATTAAACATCTAACATGTCTGTCTCATGGATGTAATTTGAAGTGTCATAGGATCTCTTTAATGACTTGTCACATAACACATATGATGGTGAAGGCAGAGTATCCTTTCTTAGTCACAGAGTTGCCTTCATGGGTTTCCATGAAAGGAATGAATTCGTCCTTGACGGTGTTGCCTGCTCGATGTTCGCAATCACTCTTAGAGGGCATGCACTGTATTGGTGTGTCACATTACCTGCAACCTCCATTCTTTCTTATGATAAGATGATCAGATAGCTGGCACATCGTTTCTATCATTATGATCATAAAGAACTCAATAAAAAAAATTTGGAATCATGGAAAGAACCCAATGAATCCCTTTTGCAATTTTGGAATCACTTACGTAATCTAGCTTTTCAAATCCCAGAAGATGAAATTGATTGGAAATTTCTAATTGAAATATTTTAGTATCTTCTTGACATATCTGAAAATCCACATGTTTTAGAATCATTCGAACCGCTCCTAGCCTACCTCAATGTTAGAGTTGCCAAAACCAAGACAGACAAGGTTGCTATCATAAGTGACCCTCCATCCATTTCTCATCAAACAACTCTAGCTCCACAGTGTGAGGTGGGAGAAGTTGTGAACCCATCCATTGAAATATCACATCCTCCCACCCCACTTGCTCTAGATATCTATGTAGATTTGTCTTGCAAGCTTGTTGGTTGACATGTGAACTTGTTTTCTCAACCTCCATCCTCTCGTTCTGTTGATCCTCTAGATTGTATTGCGTTGTGTTCTCCTATTCTGGACTCCACATTAATTGTTCATGAGGATCAAGTTGTCAGCGAAGTTGGTGTTGAGAAACCAACTTGGATTGTCATTTATGATGAGTATGTGTGGGAATCTGAAGAAGAACATACAATGAAGGATGCCCCCCTTCCATTCTCACCCCATCTGTCGTTTCCTGACATATTTTGTGATTCTGCCATTTCTTATTTGTCTTGTGAAAATTCATTCCCGAATGTTTCTACTTCCGATCATTCATAGAACACACTAGATTTCAGTCCGTCATTGCATTATGGAGAGGACACATTTATTTCTCAATCCACACAATCTATCATCTTTTATTTTTAAAACTCAAAGGGTGAACATTCTTGTTTCTTGTCAGCCCCTCTATATGATTCTTTAGATCATGAGGATGATGGTGTACATCTTGAATTTTCTAATCATCACAGTCATGATCTCTTTACTCATACATTCGGTCATGATGGTAGTTCATTCACTGTTGATATTTCTAATCCACCGGTCTTTGATAATTTACCTGCTGATGAAGTCGAAACCCCTCAATCTGTCGAGGAACTTCAACCCATGATGTTGGTTATGTCAATTCCTCGTTGTCTTGAGGTTAGTTCCACTTCCAATCAGAAATATGTTGAAACACCCCATGCTTATCATCACTCTCTTGTTTGCATTGAAGATCAGTACCATCCACAAATTTGACATCCTCCACCTGAATCACATGACCCTATCGCTCAAGCATTGGAGGAATCATACACAATGAGAACTCTTTCTTCCTTTTTCATGTTTTTTTGTTTGTCACAGTCAAAAGAGTGTACATGCTAATCGTTTGTGCACAATGTGTTGCAACACCATGGTATGCCTGCAGAGTGTTTGTCTTGCACTTTTACTCTTTTTTTTTCATTGGATGCATTCAAACTTTTAGTGTGTTGGTTTTCAATGTCTTATGTTTCTTGTGTGTTGGTTTACTTGTATATGTTTCTTGTCAACCATGCCTTCACCAACTTGGGTCAACCAATGCACTGGTGGTTGCATTAGAAATATCACTTCACGTGAGTATACCCATCAACTGTTTAGTTTAGGAGTAAGATTAGTTTTTTTCTTTATTGTTTTTCTTTTCTTACTTGTTTTGCTTTCGTTTACTTTTGTCCTTTATCTGTTTGTTTTGTTTACTTGTTATGGACCCGTAGGATTAGCTTCACATGAAACCGTGTTTGGCTCTTGAGACAAGCAGGGTAAAGTACAAGAGGACTTGTAAAACTATCAACAATTAGTTATCTATTGTCCTCTATTTTATGAAGAGCTTCTTCTCTTCAGTCGATGATAGACATTATTATTATGATTGTTAATAGTGGTAATATAAGATAAAGTTTTATTTTCTCAGAATTTTTAGGATGAAAATGAGGATTTTATATTTTATTTAAAATTTTGGGTGGACTTTCTATTTATTATTAGTGATTTAAATTTTTAATCTTTAATGATAGGTGGACAGTTCACCTAAATTTTGGACAAAATATAATTTTTTTTACATAGTTGAAAAGTTCTTCCAATATGAATAATTGTGAAAATATATACTTTCTAAATTTTATTTTATTTTCTTAAAACAAAATAAATTAAGGAATTCAAACTTCTATGATCCATAATCATGTTTGGAGAATAATTTCGGCAAAATCACATAAAAAATCATTTGTCGACGCGTTTCGAACCAACAAGTGTGATTCATCGTCAGGACAA
>APFE030424140.1:847-90104 GCA_000404065.3 Pinus taeda
GCCATAGCTGCGCATCCATCTACATCCAACTGATAAAGGTTCCTCACTCGACCCCCTATCTTCCGGGTCTCACCAGTTGTCTTGCTGCGCAGGAAGGCCTTTCCCTCGCTGAAAACAACATCATACCCCTTGTCTTCTAACATCGCCGCTGAGATGAGTTTCTTCTTCAATCCTGGAACATGCATGACTTCCTTCAATACAAAGGGTTTACCAGACTCCCTCTCAAAGGAAATGGTACCGATACCGGTCGCACTGTATCTACCATCATCGCCCATCTCGATGTGCACTCCAATATCTTTGTCCTCCAGATCAGAGAACAAATCTCTATCTCCCGTCATGTGAAAAGACGCACCACTGTCCAAGAACCACACTGATCCCATCACACTTGAAACCAAGCATGCGATCAATGAAAAATCAAGCTCAAACTGAGAAGCTAAGGCCTCTTCCCCTGCAAATCCAGCAGCTTGCTTGTTCTTCTTCTTCTGCGGACAATTTGTGGCATAGTGTCCGTGCTGGTGACAGTGAAAACACTTCACCTTGGACATATCCTGCTTCTTGCCTTTCGTACCAGACTGAGAAGCTTTCTTTCTCTTCCCTTTCTTTGCTTTGGCAGCCAAAGCACAATTCTCTTCATCAGCTCCCTTTGACGAAGATCCGTCCCTGGTACTCCGCCTGATCTCCTCCTGCACAAGATCTGACCATAGTCTTTCCCATCCTGGCAACTTCTCCCGACCATTGATAGATTCCTGATAGGCATGCCAACTCTTCGGAAGACCAAGGAGAGCCAAGCTCACCAATTCCTCATCATTGACAGTAACCCCCACACTTCCCAGCTCATCTCGACACTGAGTGAATTTCGTGAGATACTTGGGAATACTGTCACCCTTCTCGCATTTGATGTTTCTGAGTTTATCTTTGAGCGCCAGCTTCCTCTGATCGCTCTTGCTTTGGAATAATTCTGTTAATGATTTCCACATCAAATATGGAGTAGCCTTTCCATGGAGGCTGGACACAATGTGATCTTTCACGCCCTCCAACAGAATCCTTCGACATTTTGCGATCTTCTTTTGCCAAGCATCAGCTTGAGTAGAATTAGTAGGCTTTGGGATATCCATGTCTATGAACTCCTTCAGCCCATTATCATCCAATACTGCCTCCATCCTGTCCTTCCATGCAATATAGTTTGAGCTGCCCTCAAGAGCATACTCCAATCGCAATCCGTTGAAAGACATTGTTGCGTTGTCACCAAGAAAACACTGCTGCAAATTCAAATTCCACCAGCAACAAACTCAACCGCCTCGGATCTAAGATTCGTGAGAACACAATATTTCTTGTACAGAGATCAACTGTATGGGCATTCACCAGATATCTCACCTTCCAAAAGAAGAATGAATCCAGAGGCTACCTGGCCCGATTACAGACTCTGCCTGAAGAAATAGAATGTAAACACTTCCTGAATAGTAGATCAGATGATCAACAGCTCTGATACCATGTAGAAATTTTGAATAATTTAACACATATTCAACAGAGATTATCCTGATCATGTACTATTGCGGAAAGCATACACAATACATAAGCTCCTCTACGTTGATCATCAATATAGCAGCATCAATAACAATAAAACATCAAGAGCATTCACACATTACCACAGTATGTATCCCGGGGAAAGCATCTCGCTAAAAACCCCAACTATCTGTATATTAATGATTGAGTCATGTAACATTACAAAGTACAATGCTTATCACAAGCAATCCAGTACCAGCTCCACCTGTTACACACAATACAGCTCAGATCTGAATCAATCCCTGGCTCAAATCTCTTCCGCTGCTTGCCTACCTCCACTGCTCAATACCTGCTCAAGAACTGATGAGAATGGCTCACCAAACTCGTTTTTTCACCTGCAAAATAGTCACTCACACTTTGTGGACGTGAGCATAAGATAAAATGTGGGCAAATACGTGGGCAAACTCATTGGCATACTCAATCCCTTGATTGTGCAAGATCTGGTGCACAACTATAGTCACAACTGATAGCAATCTGATTCTCTACCACCTGTCCCTGTTGAATTGAACATGCACTGACATGCAACTGAGTTAACTGATGTATTCATTAGTTGTATTATGAGTTAATAACTTGTGAATTAATTAATAACTAATTCACCCAACTCATCTCTAGTCTATTCGCCAGTTAGACTAAATACAACTAGTTTAACAAAGCTAAACTGAACACAACTCCATCAACTGCACCTCCAGTCCACTAAACTCAACTCACTTGAGTTCTAACTGAAGTCATGCATGCAACAACTCAACTGACTCATAAGAAAAGCATATTTCCTTCTGACAGCTGCATGTGCCACCTCTGTAGCTCAAACTGAAGTGCTCCAAGAGAATAAGGTTAAGTTTATAGTCCAAATATTATTGTGAGATAATAATATTTGACTTTTCTATTTTTGACAGCCAGTCTAAAAATAGACTTGATCACTCACACTGTGATCACTCACACTTTCACCAAAAATAGAAGTCCATCTATTTTCTCAACTTGATCAATCATCCATAAACAGCAACCTGCAATCCATAGACATGATCCATATGTCTAAAAATAGACATTAGTCTAAAAATAGACTTGCGCCAAAAATAGCCTGCGGGCCCACTTAGTGAAGGCGACTCTTTTCACTAAGCTCCATCATCTTGTTGCAATCTCAACACCTTATTCGTACAAATGACATAAACATACTAAAAAATAATGCATAAGCTATGAAAAATGAAGGATTGAACAAGGACTGAACAAGGATAATTAGGCCAAATGAGCCCAATAAGTTACCCAATTTGGGGCTCATCACCTCCCTCTCCTTGGCCTTCCAAAGAGCTGGAATAACTACCAGGACTCTGTGAATGGAAGGGAGAAACTATCGGATTGGGAACCACTATGGTCAGATCTCATGCAGGAGGAGATTAGTAGGAGCACACGAGATGGTTCTTCATCCAAGGATGATGAAGAAAATATGGCCTTAGCAAGTAAGGCAAGGAAAGGGAAGGGGAAGGTGTCCCATTCTGAATCTAATTATTCTCATGGAGGGAAGAAGTTGAGAAGTCTAAAGTGAGATTCTTTAATTGTAATGAGATGGGTCATTTTGCGACTAATTGCCCATCAAAGAAGTCCAAGAAGGGATCCTTGGAAGGATCGGATAGTGAGGCATTGGCCTCTCAGTTCTAAATGGACTTTACTCTCTTCGCATGCATGGTGTCATCAATGATGGGTTGTGGTTGGTATCTTGACATTGGAGCCTCATTCTAGATGACCTACGATAAAAGTTTATTCAGTACCTTGGAGGAGAAAGACCTCAAGATGTGCATAGAGATGGGTGACAATGAAAGGTTTAGTATTTCAGGAGTGGGAATGGTTGCTTTTAAGAGGGAGCATGGACCTCCTATCACGTTGATAGATGTGAAGTATGTGCCTGGACTAAAGAAGAACTTGGTATCAGTTGTGATGTTGGAGGACAAAGGCTACGATGTTTTTTTTAGTAAGGGAAAGGTTTTCCTTAGACACATCACCACGAGACAGGTGAAGCAGATCAGTTCACGAGTTAAGAACCTGTATGCTCTTGAGGTTCAAGATGCATGAAAAGCCTTGAGGAGCAAGGAAAATGTTAGACTTTGTGGTTGAGAGGGAGAGTAAATTACCTCTCAACATATAGCCCCAGAAGAAGTCTCAGACAATTATGGAGGAGCCACAATTGGAGATGCTAAGAGAAGACCGAGTGAAGGCATCAATTCATGCAGAGACCTCCAGTAGGGGGAAATTTCAAGCCAAGTCAGCAAAGGGATTACATGCAGCCATACCTCCAGGTGTGAGGTGGGGTGATGTGAAGTGATAGTCCCAAGAAGGCTGAAATTGGGTAGGTTTCATTGAGAGGTTTTATCTCATGGATCGTACCATGCTACGAGAGCCAAAAGTACATAGTAGCGGGAGGAATCAGTGGGATTGATGTAGTCATAGAGTTCAAAGTGATAGAGGCTAGAGAAGTCAGATACTAAAGAGCACAAAGAAGGATTGACAATAGTACATAAAGGATGAGTCAACAAAAGTACAGAGTCTTATTTGACAGAGGCAATAACAGTCAGAGACTTTGATGACAAATGCATCATATTGATTCAGGTTGGATGTTTTTTTTGTTTGTGAAGTTGCTGGAGCAACAACACTAGAGAGAAGTGTTGCATGCATAACATTCCAAAGGTTCACGATCGGGATCAAGTTGAATTCCTTTCTTATTGAGAGGGAGTGTTGAAAATAGCAACAAGAAATGATAAAAATAGAATCCAAAATATTCCAATTTTAATTTGTCCTTGAGTTAAAGTTGTGAATTAAAATTCGAATTTAGTCTCACCAACTGCTTGAAAATAATTAATTAATTCATTATGGATTAATTAGTTGGAGAAATTCAAGTTAGAAGTCTTTATGAATTCATGCAACAATGATCCCTTAAATTAAGGATATTATCCCTTAATTAAGGAGATAAGGTTGAGTTATATTTGAGTTGTAATTAGTTAACTCAGTTTACTGAGTTAAGTCTTGTTAAATTAGTTCCAAACTTGTTTGAGGAACTAATTGTGAGTTATCAGTCAGTTGATGCATGCATGCACTCAACTAGTGTATTCTAGATAACTAAAGATTCCCTCATCAGTAACTCATGCATCTATGTTCTGAGAAAGACCCAGTTGAGCTAAATGTCAAGGACAATGTACTATCAGTTGCATGTGTTTTCCTATAAAGGAAACCCATGCATGCAGTCAAGGCAATATTCCTTGAGGATTGCGTAGTTCTGACAGTGTGTTAGAGCAGTGTGTGAGAGCAGTGTTACATTGGGTGAAGGAGATCATCCTAGAGGTAACTACACAAGGAAATAGGAGCTTGGAGGGCAGAGGAGAATGCTTGTGAGAAGCTTTGATTGCCTGTGAGAATCCAATAGGATTGTACTAAGAGCTGGCTAGCTGTGAGAGCTAAGGCTTTGTATAATTATGATGTATTTCCACCTTGTATGATAATACAGATAGTGGGGTTTTTAGCTGAGGATTTCCCCAGAGTATTTTCTGTGTTTCATGTGCATTGATTCTTTTTCTTTTGGTTCTATGTGTTCAGCTCAATCTTGCTCAATATTTAAGCTTCCACAAATTGATGGTAGAAGTATATTATAGTATTTTTCTTTGGTATATTGCATTATCGAGTTAATCTACAGTCAGATTTTATACATAGATCTTAGAGGTAGATTTGTAGAGAATTTGCAGAATTTCTACATGGTATCAGAGCTAGTTGATCTATAGAGAAATTTCTATATTTTCCCTAGTCTCTGACCAATCCTGGTGTCTCTATGTGTGAATGTTTTTCTTCTATTGTTCCTTTATGTTTTGTTGTTTTGATGATGATAATATTTTTTCTACATAGTTGCATATGTTGTTGAATAATGATGTAAATAAGAATAATGTGATGATGTTATGGGGTGAAATTAACGTGTTAATGAATAAATGCAATCATCAAGGAAAAGAACAATATATGCCTAAGAAAAATCAACATGATATAAGAGTTGGGCTAAAGAAAAGTCATGGAGATCACCCCTATGATGACACCATTGATGGAAGAAAGAAAAGGATGGAGGAGACCTAAAATAATTCTAGGGATTGAAGATAACCTTAGGAAATTTGTCTATTAGGGTTTTATGGATATTATGAGGTTACAGAGAAACCCTAGTTTATGGTAAATATTTGAGATATGAAATCTAGAAAGCCTAGCATGGTCAAAATAAAGATTTTCAAACACTATTGAAAGATCTGATGAAGCCCTAGATGGGATAGTCTCTATTAGGCGTAGTTGTTGATAAATTTTATTGAAGGCAACATTTTCATATGGACAATGGATATTGATGACCCTTGAAGGTTGGTTCAAGAGGGGGAGGATCACCTCTCATTGAAGATAAATATTTCTTGACTGATGATGCTCCTTTATGTCTTTACTTTGGTTTAGAATTATATATTTGATTATTAATTTGATCATTAATTATACTTCCTGTATGTATATTTGAGTATTCGTATGTTTCTAACCTCCTTGATGAGATGTAATAAGAGGATCATTCTTGAGGATCATTTGAGATGTCGGAAAGAAAAGCTAGAGCTGGAAAAGGTAAAGAGGCACCTGATGAAAAGATGCATAGGTATTTGAATATTACAAGGTATGCATCGTATATTGTTTCAATGTTATGTTTCAGTTGTAATATTGGGTGGAAAGGTAAGCCCTAATGTATGATGAGAATGTCTCCTTCTCAAATGGTGCATGCATGCATCTGAAAATGATTTGGATTCATGGTTCTTATGATGACATGGTGCACTTGATATTGAACAAGTATCTTAACTTTTAGACATGATGAATTTCTTGACTTTATGAAGCTACTTAATATTGATCTTTGATATAGTAGTATACTTGATGTTTGGCTAACATCTATCATTTTGGATATCTTGATCCCATAAAGAAGGTTGGCACCTTCATTCTAGTAGATGGTAACTTAACACTTTTTTTTTGTGAAATGCATGGTAGTCATGATGATAGAAGTATAACAATGAGATTGATATTCATGATCTTTTGTTGACCATGGTTATGCTTTTATATGCTTATTAATTATGGCATATGGTAAAATTGAATGCCCTGACTTGATGGATTGAGTTATATGACAAAGAAATAATGTTTTGATCATCATTCTTGAAGTATGCTTCTATTATCTATTTGACACTGACGCTTGATGAAATATTAATGCCATGCTGTCATGGTGAAGTAGCTAATGCTAACATATATGACCATGATGATTATGTGGATATAGTATGACTTTATGATCTAACAGATCTATTGAAGCATGATTTATGGGAATGAATAGAAACATATCTGACATTGTTGATCTGAAACAAAGCTCTAATGTGAGAAGAGAGAATTTTCCCTCAAAACCTTAGTCTCACGAAAGTAGGTTTATAAGTGCGACTGTAGCCTTTCAGCCACATGGAAGCAAGGTAAAGGGTGTGATTGTAGTCTCCCAACCACATACAGGAATGCCTATCAATGTGACTATTCCTGCTTGACACAAAAATGAAGTTTTTTGCATGAAATCAAATATTCACTTGAATGATGTCAATCCTACAAAAGTGGAGCAGACAACAGAAATATCTGTGAGCAGGAAAGTTTAAATGTTTACTATACTATGAATTAATAGACTAAACTTGTGTTTGTAGGTGATCGAGACATGCATATAGATATGTCATTATGTTTGAAGTTTTTTCTACAAGATTTTAACATGATTTGGCTATTTCATATAGATAAGAGGTTTTTGGAGTTTCGACATGATAATGAATTATAACTTCAACTTGATATGTTATGGACTATAGATCTCTCTATGATAGAAAATTTGGGATTTGACCTGATGACTAATGATTTGATTTGATGACTGATGATTTTCCTTGATGAGACTAACATATGAGCATAGTAAATTCCAATGACGAATATTAGTATTTGATAATGGTTTTGTATTGGCCTCCTTGTTCTTAGCACACTAGTTGAAGTATTGATAGTATGAAGCTGTCTCTGAATGAATGGATGAAATCTGCATGATGTATCCCTGATATATGTATTTGCATCTAGTGACAAAAACGACTTATGTTGTTATCATGAGAATGACTTGATGAAGTTTTGTTTGATATTGCTTATGAAAACTTGTTGGCATGATAATAGATGAAGTCATGACTTCATGAGAGCTCTACCTGTCACATGGTCTAAGGAATCTAATACTATGATAATTGATGATTTAATATTGGTTCTGATATGGAATCTAAACTTTGAAAAGCTGAATTAGTTGATTTGATTGTACAATATTTCTTTATGTGAGGTTGAGGATATTGTTTTGGAAAAGTATTACATCTGCAGAAAAAATTGTATGAAGCAAGCTCCTCGATCTTGTTGTGTACGCATTGAAAGTTATTTGGTGAAGTTAGTATGATGGGTTAGTCCAAACCTCTACTTTAGAAGTGTTCCAAGGTATGACTTTGATTCTATTTTGGTTTTATATAATGATGGCACTCTTGACAAATAATGAACCTCTAATGATCTAAGTAACAGGGAGATGGCTTCTGAAGCTCGAAATGATGAATCATGGCATGATGAATCGATTTTTGAAGTTGGGAAAAGATAATCTATGTTGTGAAGCTATTGAAGAAGCATTGGAAAGTGGAAAGACAAATCCTTAGACACTCTCATTGAATTTCAAGAAGTTATGAAGATATATTGTTGAACTTGACGTGGAAACCGACAATGAAGCATTTATGTTATTTTTTTAACACTAGTTTGTATATATACATGATGTGCATAGAACCTAAGTGAATTCATGATTGAGTTGCTTCATATACATTGAATTTCCGCCAAGCATCCCTCGAGATACTTACATGGGATGATCAATTTTGATATGAGATACTCATTCTACGATATGTGACTACATGGATGTACTTATGATGTTTGGGATTATTATTGATGAGCACATTTGGATGCTGCCTTAGTGTGAGATCTGCCATGATATCTTGGATGAGAGGTTTGTAGCACAACGAAGGTTGAATGCGATGTTGCTAACATGGATATCTATGTGGTAGGATGAAGAAGCTCCTTGGAGAGTTGTCTAAGCAGGATCTAGATATGACATGGATACATTATGATGAAAAAGAGAGCAAACCGATTGGCAGAGAATCCCATACCCTCATATATTGATTCAGTGGTGTTGTATGAGATAAGCTTAGGCTTGTGGTTGGCACCTTCTTGAGAGGGAGGATGAATATGATATCCTTTTTGTGAGATATATATGATTGTTTATGTTATAATATGATATTTGATTTATGAACATGAGACTATTTCTATTGCAACATGATCAAGCTGATACTAGATATGAGTAAAATGATACAAAAATCATCATTGATCAAGGATACTGAGCTAGATCCTCCCCCTGTTTAAGCTCCCAAGGTGAGGAATTGAGATAGAGGGATCTTGGGGTTGAGGGAACTTTGGACAAATAGGGTATTACCCCTATCTATTACCCATAAGGGTTGGAGTAGTAGCTCACCCTATCTTAGTCTTTACAGAGTATACCCTAGTTGGCATCATACCCACAAGCAGGGCTTACTGGTATTGATCCTCCTCATCTAGTCAATAGGTTAAGAAGGCTTGGAGGCGTGTGTACTTACCTATTAGTAAGTCAGCTATCACATCCAAACTTAGATTATGATGCCATTGTCCAAAAGATCAGTAGGAAATAGGATGGGTTGTGTAGTATCTCCCCTATATCACATATTGCTCGATATGGAGTCATAGTAGTAACTCCCCCATGAGATTTTGGGTTGAGATATGCTCCTTGATATGGTTCTAGGTTGAGATATGCTCCCTAATGATATGATTTTTGATAATGATGCAAGTCGTAGATCCGACTCCCCACCGATATTCCTAGGTAGTAGCCTACTGACAGAGATTATAGGTAGTATCCCAGTAACAGAGATTCTAGGTAGTAGCCTAATGATAGAGATTCTGGGTAGTATCCCTATGAATAGAGGGTGGTAGCTTAGGCTCCCCTTGAATGAAAAATTATTCTTCTTTGAGATTCGAGAATATTCAACATTGAGCAGGGACAATCAAGAGATAAGTAAGAATACAGGATACACATGACATGATGTAGGTGGAATTATCCCTAGTTGAGAAGGAGTGTTAAAATATGAAACTGCGGGTCAAATTCCACTTTGTATATCTAACCTTATGGAGATGATAATTTCATTGACTTCCTCTTTTCTAAAGGACCAAAATCGAACTAAATTTCACTCAAAATGGATAAGGGAAAGTGTACTTATGAATAAAATCCCACATGTGCATATTTGATAAGGTCGGCCCTAACGCAAAGTAGACCACCTTGGAAGGCTATAAATACAAGTGTACTCTTGTTGGGCATGGAATCCCCCCAAGGTAGGTTTTGGGGCTTAAAGCCAAAGTTTTGACCAAATCTTTTTGTAAAAGCTTTGTGAATTGCGGGCGCAGGGTGTGAAATCATAATAGAGTCACAAGGTTGTCCACCCTAGTTTTTGTAATGTAATTTCGGCTGGATAGACCTACCCATGGTCCACAAACCATTGGATTGTATAAATAGAGTGAGGCTCTAAGTGTATAAGAAAACTAATAACTAATATGGAATAGATAAGAGTAGGAGAAGTCTAAGTGATTACACTTAAGTGAAAAGTGTGTCTATGGGTTGTAGGGTAGGGAAAGGCTCTGCAATGAGTGCACAGAGGCCTAGTAGTCTGCAGCTGAGTGCGCGGACCCCTGCAGCTAGGTGTGTAGGGCAGGTCGAGTCTATAACTGTTGAAAGAATCAATAAAGAGAAAGTTTACAATATTTTTGTGCATCTTTTCCCGTTTTAATACATGATCGGGTATAATTTGCAAGCACATTATTTATATGTTGTGCGAACTTAATTGAATGTTTTGTGTAACTAATTATAACATAAGACACCCAAGTATGTGAAGGTAATTAACTGGTATAGGAATATAAGTAAGATCTCGGGTAATAACGTAGAGCGTGGCTCTAACAGCATAGAATCTCCATAATCCTTGGTTAGGGATGTGTAAAGGTAGTGTATCAGGACGTGAGGAACAGGGAAGTGCGCGAAGCGGCCTACACACAGGGACCAACTGTGAGACCAGTTGAACATCTCAGACATCTCAAGGGTGCGGAAACCTAGTTCTCGCACCCTCCCATACTACTTTAGGTGAGACCTCAGTCCACACTCCGCGGATTGTTGCTGAAAGGGCCATTAATACATGGATTTGTTTGGATAATTAACTCCAAACCTAGGCCAAGCCCTTACAAGCCAACAAATGGTTCCATTGCCAAGACCGGGATCTACATAGAGATGTTCTAATGTCATATCATTGGAATCTGACAAAGAAAGGAATAGAAGAATGGTTGGACATGAAGATTCACTAGTTCACGACACAGGAAAATAGGAATCCGTGATTATCAAAGGAAGAGTGGTTAGATTGCTACTTATATACAGAGATCCATGAAATTTTCTTTGCATCCTTCCCCACTAAGTTGTATGAGTGGATCAAGAAGCCAGTAGATAGCCAACGAAGGTGTAAACTCAACAAACCTATTATGTGGACTCCAAAATTGGTGCGCAGACTGGAAGCATCGGAAGGGAAGATCACACGTGCTATCAATCATTGGCTCGATCGAATCATAAGAGGATTCATCACTGAATTCATGGTAGATACTTCAGTCAGTTATAGCAAGGCAGAACGATGCTTCCTCAAAGGACCGTGAGGTAAGTACATTAAATCTTTAAACACTTGGATTAAAATGCTACTGTGTGAAAAGTGGGTTATGCGAATAAATTGATGTTTGGGGCTACGAGAAGTGGGAGAATCTATAGAAACAAAGGAAGCACAATAATAGAAACTAGCCCCTTGATTTCACCTCCGCGAGGGGGCAAGGAAGTGCTCGCAAAGGTCTTACCAAGAAGTGTGAACAATCTGATAAGGGAGAGAATTTTGCGCATACCACCTCCACCCACACCACTGCTAGTTTCACCGTCTTCACCCCCATCTTCACCCATACCACCTCCACCACTGCAAAGCAATATGGAAAATGTGATAAAGCTAATAATGTTCAAAGGAGTAGGGAATGAAGGTCCAGACCAGTTTTGGTTCCTGATAAAAGCTGTATGGGAAGCACAAGGAGTCATAGATGAAAATATAAAGAAGGGAACATTGGTTAGTGCTCTACAAGATCGTGTACTGACCTGGTACATTAAGCATTCCAATGATAATCTAAATGCGAGGATCACGGATATCCAAGTCACGCTAAAAAAAAAAATTAGCAGGCCAAAGTCAGAGGCACAGTCAATCATTAGATTCAAGGAAATCACAATGCTACCAGGCGACACCCTATGGGAGTTGGATCAAAGATTGAAGTCCATAATTCACGAAGCGAACATGACTTTAACAGATGGGCAACACCACGAATTGTTTGTAGCATCATTAGCACCGCATCTACGGAACGCGCTGTCACAACAGAGGTTAAGCACTCAGGCCGAGGCCTTGGAGGTTGCCATGAGATTGCATGAGACCTTGATACAAGATCCCAACTTGGGAGTTTAGTAGATTCATGTGCAGTTGAAAAACTTGTGCTTGGAAACAAGACAGGAAAACTTGCCCAGAGATGCGCGATGAGGTATGGTGCGTAAAATGAAAGGGCCAGGGGCACAACAAGGACCACTGCCTGGTGTTCATGAATTACCTTGCAGGAGGAGGGCCAATGCCACTAAGACGGAAGGCACAAGCAGGACCAAGCACGGTGCTTGCACTATGGTGTGTGATTTGTTAGATAGGAGGAAAGCATGCTATAAATAACTGCCATCTATTACAGAAGTATACGCAGAATTCACAACAGTTGTTCTGTAATTTTTGTAGGTTAGTAGGACATGATGAGTGCACCTGTAGAAGTTATGAGTTGATGATGGATCAAACTCCTACCTACAGAGTTTAGGTTGAAACACGACCCCTCGATCAAAATGCAAGAATGACATACACTGAATTTCAGGGGCATAGACGAGGTTGAGGTGGAGGGGGACCAGGAAGAGGTCACATACAGCTGATATGTTACAATTACGGATGGCTAGGGCATTATGCCCATGATTGTATGAATCCAACGTGACCATCATACTTGTATTGCACATTATTTGATCATGAGATGGAGGACTGTCCCACACTGATAGCGAGGTTGTACGATAAAGGAGCACTCCAACCTCCCCAGACTTAGAACTTGCAAATGATTAGGTCTGAGCCATGTGAGGAAGACCCTAACGTAAACATCATGCTCCGAAGTGGAATTACGATAGGAGATGACAAAGGCAAGAAACCTGAAGAAAATACTTGGGTTCGCAAGGCTCCAACGAAGGAACCAGAATTTGATTTGGAGCACGCTAAGGAGACTTCCATGGAAGCTAAGAGGAGCTTTGCTGATGCCTCCACTTTAGGAAGTAAAGACAAACTAGAGTTGGAAATGGACCCATCGATGCTCAATATGTTCTTGGAGACATGCATGAAGCTGCTACATGACAATAAGGCTATAAAGGGGCTACAAGAACTCATAACTAGATGCTCTGGGACCACACCAGGAGAACCACGCGTAGTCCAAAAGCTCAGGAAGCACACAACACGAACAAGAAGAGAGATGCAATTGACTGCGCAGATTGGGGAATATGAGATGTACCAAGTGATTCTGAATCTAGGATCGGATGCGAATGTGCTGCCAAAGAAGACATGAGAGCGCATGGCCATGCCTACATTGCAATGGTCTCCTATCCAACTGCGAATGGTGAACTAGCAAAAGGTCCTACCTATGGGGAGATTGTAGGGAATCATAGTAGATATCAAAGGAGCAAGCGCGTTAGCAGATTTTGAAGTGATAGAGATTGTTGATGACAACAATCCCTACCCCACACTATTTGGAATAGATTGGGTCACTGACATGAATGGAGTGATAAATCTAAAGAAGCACAAGATGATCTTTGAGAAAAAGTCTCTACGCGTATTGGTACCTTTAGATCTTACAAAAGGATCGTGCTACATGGAGCCAGTGTGCGACTATGATAGCAACAATGTTTTGGACTGCATCTACAATATAACCACACGGGAGCAAGACTGGGTAAATATAATTGCGGATGGCCAAATATCATGGGAGCACGAAAGCTCTTGCACATCAAATTCTGATGAGGAGATAGAACGATGGAAGAATTGGTTACATGAGGTAACCACGCTCAACTGTAACATGATGACGAGATCATTGCGCTACGTAGCAACATAGGTAGGATATCTGCCTACATATGATGGGTTAAGCGAGGTGGATGACTTCCTGAAAAAATTTGAAAGAGAAGTATTGGAACAGTAGTGTTTCGACGCTCTGAAATGGGTACTGCGAGCTACGCCCGCAAGATGGTGGGGTACACACCAAGGAAGTTTTAAGGACTAGCGCGACTACAAAAGAATGATGAGCACATGATTTGGGAAGCCTCCAATGCGATTAACAGGAAAGATATTCAGACGAAATGGCCCATGCACCCACCTATCTGGGTGGATACATGCATATGGTGTGCAACCTACACAAATGACACAGTCCTCATGGTAGGTGACACGATCAGTAAGCAGGTGCGAGTAAGAAAATGGCACGAATGACCCCTTTGGTTGGGACCACGAAGTATGGAAACACCAATTGCACAGAAGGATAGCCACGTAGAAGCCTTTAACAAAGTACGTGAAGCGCTAAACAAGGTCCACAATACAAAGCGGACTGACTGGGACCTACGCATACTAGTGGTTCTATGGGCTTATAAAACCACATGCAAGAACCTGGCTGCACAGGCACCGCAATGGCTGGAGTATAAAGCAAACGCTGCAAACCCTATAATACATGAAAATCATAGAGCATGCATGATAGCACCCATAGATACGACGGTTTGCAAAACCTTGGAAGATGAAATCCAACAGGGAAACTCTAGGCTCCAAGAACTTGAAGAGGAAAGGGTACGATTAAGGAAGAGAAGCACTCTAGTAGGTGTGAAAGTTAAGAAGCTGGAGGATGAGATAAAGGAAGATTTTCTCGGTAAAAAAACCAAGTTGATAAGGTAGGACACGCACGATCATGAGGACAAATTTGAGGCATATCATTGCGAATTGATAATTCTGATGCCTTGGCTTGGACTGCACATTACTAAGCGAGTCGACCAGGGTAGTGCGTTGCTGATGATAAAGTGCGCGACGCTGCCCATAATAATAAAAGGTGGGCATTTCCTAGGAAACATGATTTATGACAAGATGAACCTTTATACAGGTGGTGAGACCACCTGACTAGTTGATGGAAGTACAGTCTTAGCGCTCCAGGTAGTTGAAAGGAAGTGCGAGACTATAAACTATTATGCCTAGGAGCTACATGTAGAAGCAAAGAGTCACAAGGTTCACGACCACACACGGGGGGATGCGCTGCCGTGTGGGTTGGTTAGAAAGTGACCATTGAAGTCACTATTCATGATGGGATGCTCGACTTCAGACAAAATGGAGTGGGCGACATGCATTTAAGACACGATTATGGGCAAGATTTGGGAAAATCTACCGCCAAGGGAGCATTAATGAACCGGATTTGGGGGGAACAATCGAATTCAAATTCAAAAAGTGCTATAAATTACAAGGGGCTGCCCAGCAAACAACACTTGGTCATTTGTGAATTGAGCGATTGAGCAGAGCCCTGTTTGTTTGTGCCAAGCGTTGATTGAGCCCCTAAGTTCGCGAGTGATAGATTTCTGGACAAACATGATGGCAGCAATCAAGGAAGTTATGGAAATAACCGAATTAACCGTTGAAGAGGCTGCACAAGCCTTGACTATGGGGGATGCTCTGGAAGGCGCTGGGATTGTGGCATTAATCCTAAAATCACCGCGCATGCCAAGACCCAAGAAGGACAAACAACCGATGGTTCCCTTACATGTGTCCTTGCGGAACCTGCTGCGCACCAAGCTTTTAATGGAGGACAAGGGGAAAGCCATCACCATAGATACCGATGAAGATGAATAAGACTTGGAGGACCTAAATATTGAAGAGGACAAGGATGAAGGCATGGAGGAAGAAACTGAGCCTACACAGCCCCCCACGATGTTGCCTGCCTATGTCCCCCCACGGAAAGGGAAGGCTAAAGTGCCCAAGGACCTTGACGAGACCAAGAGCTCACTCCAGACCTCACTTCTCCCAGACAACATAATTTTTTAGGGCAGGCACCTGGGATGGGTGCTAAGCTTAAAATTCAAAGATTGGGACCTTGCTGACCACGAGAAGTTCCCTCACCTTGAGACCTCGCACCTCATGAAGTCCAAGCAGAACATCGTGGCGGGGGTTATAGAATTAGAGCCGCGAAAGTGGTTGCGTGGAGTAGAAAAGATTTGCCTACTTAACGTGCTCTAGGTACCACATGTCCATCTCACCCCAATAACCATTTTCGTCATCAGGTAGCTACTCTGCCTGGTGCATGATGGGTGCTTGTGGTTGGAGGAGCCAATCCCCATTATGGAAGACTTGATTCACCACATTACCTAACTGCTACACAAAGGAGAGGACCCCACAGACATCTCAAAAGGGAAGAGCAGTGACTTGGCCATCTCAGAGGCCATGAAGAAGAAATACAAGCTAGAAAAGAAGAAAAGGGGTTGTCCATGTCTAGTGTCAATGATAAAGCAGTGAGACTGGCGACCCAAATGGTGGCCAGTAAGGTTACGCGCAAGTGCCACGCGGATGAGGTACTTGTGTCGGTGGTAGCACTTGTTGAATAGTGCATGAAGGGGGTCCAATTTAACTGGTCCAAGTTCCTCTGCAAGGAATTTTTGGAGAATTGTCGTAAAGCTTAGGAACAGGGAAAAACATTCCACTATGCATGGCTTCTACTGTCCATAGTGCTCGTGATAGGGGAATTGCCTGAAGATAATCAATTCCCCACAATTGACAGGGATCTTCCAGAGGCCGTGAAATATGCTTCACTCTAGGCCACAAAGGATGCCAATAGGATTTGCGATAATAAAATATTTTGGGTGCTCATCGAGATGAACCTCAGAATGGGGATCAACCACAAACCGCGGTTGTTGCCCACTGTCTACAACAGCCTACAGAGTTTTGCAGAATTTAAAGCAGACATCCATAACATATACATCAAAGCGCGCAGGGACTCAGCAAAACAATGGAGGAAGCTACCCTTTGTAACCATGGATGATGTCATCTTTAATGTACTAGAGACATGGCCACCGGAGTGGCACACTCCAGACATCGCGAAAATAGAGAAGTCAGTGGCACAGAGAAAGAAAGAAGAGGCCAAACTGTGCATCACACAATTAGCAGAAAAGAGAAGGAAGGAGGCAGCGACAGAAGAAGCGCGAGTGGCGTGGGATGCTGCACAGACAACAACTGAACAAGAAAAGGGCACAACAACAGCAACAACATAGGAGGCAGCCATAAAGGTGCACGAGGGCCAAACACTGCCTTCACATGGGTAGGAAGCAGGGGAATAAGAGGGAGGCACAGACCCGTAAACCACGTCAACACAGTTGAAGTGCCAGTACCCGACTGAGCGAACAGGGCCGCGCAAGAAGGTCAAGGCATCAAAGTCGTCTATTGAACTGATCACCCTAACTGAGGGTGATTTGCACGACATCAGTGAGATAGTCTGCGATGTCACCTCCAAGGCCCTCCAAAATTTCATGCAGGAGAACCAGATTATGTTGAGGGCTCTCAGAGCATAGCTACAGGAGTTGCAGGTGCACCCTCCTTAGGCTAGTACCCTTTCAACCAGCCTCGCAGTCGGAACAATGACATCAGAACAGATGTTGTGCACTTGGGTGACGAATACCATAGCGCTGCCAGAAGGGGCACTAGTGATAACAAATGAGGCTGACAAGCCTATGGTTAGTGTGCTAAAGGGTCTCAGTATCAATATGGCTGCATTCTTGCGAGAGACCTTATATGTTCTATAGGATGGAATAACTGTAGAGCTACGAGCTAGCGAGAGCCGCGCTCTGCAAGTCCTCAGTGAGCAGAAAATCAATATGGAAAAATTGAGCTTGCAACGTGACAAAGTGGTGCCCCAAAATCGACAGCTGGTATAGGTAATAGATGAAGCTTTTCAAAGCATCTCGGAGCTGGCCATCTCAGCAGACACTCCAGCAGAGGTGTGCATCCATAGGCTAGCAGCAAGGGTGTGTGAGGCGCAGGAGGAAATGATAAAGTTTCAGCTGGAGCTGAACGTTCAGATCGTTGAGCTGCGGTTAAAGGCATAGCCGTCCACCCCTCCAAAAGTCAAAGAATAGCACACTAGTCCTATTACAGTGGGAATGAATGAGATTGGTGGTGCAATGCGAGACTGCACTAGTATGTTGGAAGAAGCATTTGAGGTCCTCACAAATCTGCAGGAGGACCCCAACATCCAACGCTGAGAAACAGAGGTGCGAGAACTCCAACAGTAGTATGACAATGTCAAAGAAACTACATAGACGGTGGCCCTCACTCAGAGGCTCGAGTGGATTCAATAGGCCAAAGCGTTGAAGGAACAAGTGGATGTGGCACGACACAAGGAAGTAGTATTGAAGGCACGCGTTCAACCTTGGATCGACGAGGCCTTCAGCATGACAACAAAAATTGAAGGCAAGATTGCACACATGCAAGGGATACATGCACAAATATAGAGAAGCACTTCTGACACCATGGTCTCGAAACAATGCATGCAGCAAATCCAACAGGCAGCAACTCAGTGTGTTGCTGACCTTGTCGCAGTTCGAGCAGAGTTGGAAGGACTCCGTGCAAATATCTCCGCGTCGACAGAGTGACTTGAGGGTGAGTCACGATGTTTGTGTTGGGGGCCTGTTGGGCATGGAAACCCCCCAAGGTAGGTTTTGGGGCTTAAAGCCTAAACTTTGACCAAATCTTTTTGTAAAAGCTCCGCTAATTGCGGGCACGGGGCGCGAAATCATAATAGAGTCACAGGGTTGTCTGCCCTAATTTTTGTAATGTAATGTCAGCTGGATAGACCTACCCATGGTCCACGGACCATGTGATTGTATAAATAGAGTGAGGATCTAAGTGTATAAGAAAACTAATAGCTAAGATGGAATAGAGAAGAGTAGGATAATTCTAAGTGATTATGCTTAAGCAAAAAGTCTGTCTATGGGTTGTAGGGTAGGGAAAGGCTCTGCAGCTGAGTGCGCAGGGCAGGTCGAGTCTATAACCATTGAAAGAATCAATAAAGAGAAAGTTTAAAACATTTCTAACCATATTTTCTTATTTTAATATACGATTGGGTATAATTTTCAAGTATACTGTTTATATGTTGCACGAACTTAATTGAATGTTTTGTATAACTAATTATAACATAAGACATCCAACTATGCGAAGGTAATTAACTGGTATAGGAAGATAAGTAAGATCTCAGGTAATAGTGCAGAGCATGGCTCTAGCAGCATAGAAGCTCCACAATCCCTGGTTAGGGTTACGTGAAGGTAGTGTATCAGGGCGTGAGGAACAAAGAAGTGTGCGAAGCAACCTGCATGCAAGGTCCGACAGTGAGACCAGTCGAACCTCTAAGACATCTTGAGGGTGCGGAAACCTGGTTCTAGCACCCTCCCATACTACTTTGGGTGAGAGGGCCAGTAGTACTGGGATTTCTTTGCCTAATTAACTCCGAACCTTGATCAAGCCCCTACAAGACAACAACTCTACCTCATTTATACAATACTATGAGACACTCTTATGTCTTTATTTTTGGCTTGCATAGGTTTGAGGCTTGTCCATGAAAGAATAGGTCCGCTCTGAGGTAAAATTATAGGGTCTGAAGCTCACATTTCAGATATAGGGTTTTGGGCCACAGTCGGAGGCACAGTACAAAAGGATCTCGACCATAGTTGCTCCCACAGAGGCTCATGCATGCAACTGGGGCCTTCCAGTGACACATACAACTCACTATGCATGTGATTGGGAGTTAGGGTTTTTGTTGTCCATATCTTACCCTAGTTGCTCGCTTTCCATGCTTAAGAGAGAAAGTGGGTAGTTATAGTCACTTGCATAAATCCTCGTCCATTTGACTAGGACATAGAAGATGAAATCTCAGTATTCCGAAGTTTTCTCTCATTGACCATAGAGTTTGGGAGTTGACAATGGACACTAAAAGTTCAATACAGTCTTCAGAATCAGGGTTTTGAGTGTAAGAATTGTTGGCTTCATTCCATCGATATTGTAGTTATTTTGTTGAATAGTTGCATATATGAAGATATGGATCATTTTACTCTCTTTTGTTGAATCATTTTATGAAGATCTAATAAGAATAAGAATTTGAAAGGGTTTTCCCTTTATGTTCTGTTGCATTGAAGATGATGATATTTTTCTTTCTGTCGCATATGTTGCTGAATAATGATATAAATATGAATAATGTTATGGGGTGAACTTAATGTGTTAATGAAGAAATTAAATTATCAAAGAAAAGAACAATATAGCCCTAAGAGAAAATAACACCTAGGGTTAGACCGATGGAGTACTTGACCTGTTAGTGCAGGGGTAACCCTGTGGGTGAGGTGAATATGTCCCTGTACTCTTCCACAACCTTGTCCATCTACTAGTGCCATGTGGAGGAGTCATGTATAGTGGTTGTGGATGTGTCCACACTCTTCTTCTTTCCCTGAGGGTGAATCAAAAGGAATACAAATTTTCCCGCCTGGGAAATGATCTTACTACATTGCTTCAAAGAGATCAAAGAGGTGGAAATAGGTGGTGCTACCTCTGGTATCCTATATAACTTATTGGCCAAAGAAATAATAATAGTGTGAGGCCTAGACCCATACACATCATGATGCTTCCACAAGTATGGTTGGCCTAATATTACATCACAAACTTCAAGAGGAGAAACATCACACAATACCTCATCTATGAAGGGCTTGATGTTGTAGGGAAGGTGGCACTACTGGCTAACATGGAGATATCGCACTTGGTGAAGCCACCTGATGGTGTATGGTTGCAGGTGTTGTTGGCACAAAAGTGACATCAGGGAAAGACCTTGGATTCAGGCACAAAGGGCCAACAAAGGTTTTTCGTAGTGTAGGACAATGCCAACATTTTCACCGTACCCCAAGGGATAAAGAGTCTCACCCAAGGTGTGCCACGACCAGAAGTAAGAAGGGTTCAATATAGGGTTAGGGATATATTAACCATTATTATATGAGTGGCCCTGTGCATATACTCAAGCTAACATTATATCAATCGTTACGATCAATCTACCAGGAGCATAGACTTGCAACTCATTCAAATTTTTAGTGGGTCCATATAACATAATCAAATACACACATCATACCAAGAAACCAGTCTAGTTATTCATTCATCTTAATTTAACAGGATAGTAGTACATGATACATTGGCCTCAGCCACAAATAGCTATATGAAGTACTCGATTACATGGCCCGACTGCCTACAATAGACTTAGACCACTTCTCAGCTACTGCTCTAGTCTTCAGTTCAGATGCTTTGAGAGCTTGCATCCTCCTCGCTTCTTGTCCATGACTAGAAATCTTCAACCAACCCATCAAACCACAACCAACCCCTTTCTCCTTATGACTTTCTCCTTTATTATTCCTTTTGCTACTTGCATTGCTAGTTCTCACTCGACTGTTTCTTTCCTTGGTTGCCTCTCATTTGCCATGTCTGCTTGATTGCCATTGCCTTTTGCTGACACATTGCTGTGACCATCCCACAACTGCATGTTCCTGTTTTCCTCCCCAGATGTCTTCTCCGCAACCTCACTGTTGTTGCTGCCACCCATTTCCTCTTCTTTGTATCTTTAAAATTTTTCAAAATCAAAACGAAGGCCTCGACCACAGTTCTTTGACTCGTCCTCGAGTCAATTCATTTTAAGCTTTGCGGGTCCTCTTGGTGTCTCTATAGATACTCCTATTAGTGGCTATGCTAGTTCTACTGGCTGATAGGATAATTCTCTCATTGTCTCCTTTATCATTTGCTGGGTGGTTTCTGCTCCCATTTCTCCTTCTTCCGTTTACTGTCCTTCTTTTCCAAATGAAGGCCCCAACTCAAAAACAACGGTGGCCATTTTTTGCCTGAATTCATTATATTTTTAGAGGGTAACTTCACATGCGACAATGATCGAGTCAGCCTGTTGGGTGAAGTCTTCGACTATGTTGGACATTAGTTCGATTTCCCTTTTACTCTGTAGATAGTCCCACTATTCTTCACTATTGTTGCAGACTTCCTTCAGAGCCAGATCCTGTAGTCAGACTGGTGGATGCAAGTCTCTTATCATCTCTTTGGTTTTCACTGATTCTTCTTCGATATGATCAACATGTGCTTGAATGGCGGTGACCTTCCCATCAATATTCTGTAGTTGGTTGGATTCCATGCATTCTATGCTACTGGAAAACAATATTTGTAGCTACTTTCTCATAGGATACACTGGCCGATTCTTTAGCGCGAAGCTCCTTGGCTAGCCGTGAACTCTATCCATTAGGGCATACCTGTCTACTAGTGCTTTAGCGAGTGCTTGTTTCTTGGCCACCACTTCGCTGATCTTTCCATCTATTTTTCTAGCATATATTTCGACCAGGTCTGGCGACGATGATCTTCCTGTTTCCATCTTCTTCTTCATATTATAATTTGTTTCCACAATATTTGAACATGTTGCTTGAATGTGATCGCAACAGTTCACCATTGTGCAAGTCGTAATGTCCTTTGGAGCTTTTGTGTTGGACTCTTTGATTGTCAACCATAATGTCCGAAATTTCTTTGTCACCTAATCAACCTGCGCTTGCAAATTAGTATTTTCCTGTCACAAATGATCTCTTTCCTCTATCACTTCCTATAGCTATTTCTTTTGCTGCTCATGCTCCCAAACCAGGTCATCATGTATTCTTTTAGCTCTTTGCGCAACATTCAAGATAAATGCAAATAATTGTGTCGATGACCAATGTTGCAAGGTGTCGGTTTGCATTGTGCTTGGCTCTAGAAAATTTTGCTGAATTGGTAGGCCGTTCGCAATGGATTTCTCAGAATGGGAGGTGGGAGAATGAACTGACTATGATTTTGGGGTGAACTGGGGAGTGGAAGGAATGATGTTAGGGTTGGGGACCACTAGGAAACTTATAGGGAATAATGGCTAGTATGGTTTACTCCCCTCTAACTGCGAAAGGGTTGTGATTATTTCTTTCTCCTAGAGTGGGTCCGACCCTAAAAGTAAAGATACTAGCAAGGCCAATTGGATGCCACTACCAGAGGTGGCCCCTCTAGGTTTCTCTATCGAATCGACCTCCATGTATTTAGTCACTAGTCATGTGTCAAAGGGGATGGTTTTTGACAAGGTTACAGAAGTGGAGGTTGTGGGGAGAAGGTTCCCGCGACTGAGGTGGAATGATAGAGGGATTTGGGGGAATTTCTTCAACAATCAGGGATGCAAATATTGATTGTATGACCTCAACAATAAGGTTGAAAATTTGAATCACTGGGGTTGTTTTGGGCTTCTTAGCTGCCGGGTTCCTAACTACTCTTTTCTTTCTAGGTTTTGGGACTGTTGGATGAGATTAGGTCCCAGTGCCACTAGTAGGAATTGCCACAACCAATGAAGTTGTAATTATAGGCGTAAACATAGTAGAACCTTGAAAATGCATGGAATGATTAGCCTCACTTGAGTGTTCATCAAAACTTGTGATCGCTTGTCTTATTGCAAACATTTGTTGTTCCATTTGTAACACCATTGGGTGTATATCTTCCTCATCCAGTCTCTTTCTGCTACTTTCTCCCACTTCTCTTGCTTGCGACTGTGGCTTTAATCTACCAAATAGGTATCAATACTTTCCCTCTGTAATCTCACATGCGACTGACGGCCATGACCCAATCTCGCTATGGAGTGCCACTTCAGTTAAAACAAATTTCCATGGCCTCATCTTGAAGGTGTTAGGGTGGACACATCGGGATCTAAGATAAGTGTGCCATGTGAGGCTCCAAACCAAATTTCCTTGGAGAACTCATCTAGAAGTGGTTTTGGTATTCTCTCTGTTGACCTAATTGTATCCAGCATCATCTCATACCATTCGGTGAAGGCCACCTCATTAATTTCTTTGCTTCTTGAGTCTCCCGAAGGTCTCCATGGCTCATACCAGAGTGCTGATTGTTGTCTTTTAGCAATATGCATCATCTCCCTCCCCTTTAGTGGCTGCCATTTCCATATTTCTAGAGTCATTATTAAGTATCCAAACAAGAAATTGGTACTCTACTTGTAGATATCTTCACATGCTTCGAAGAGCTCATTTAGTACGAAAGTGGACCAGTTGAGCACTTCTCCATTACAGCAGTAGTCCGCAACTGAAATTGTGTTTAGAGTGCACTCATTTCTTGTGAATTGTGTCATTATTTTTCCTGCTATGATGTAGCACGTGAACCTTCTCTCAGTTTTTCTAATCAGGTCAATCTTGGCTCCCCTTCCCACGCACTTCATTCCATAATTTGCATAATAATCATCTTCTCCCTATTTCTTTGCTCTTTTTGTTCCTGCCTAGAATTTTGTATTCAATTCATTTCCTCCTGCTAATAGCACTGTGAGACAATGGATATCATCTACGTGAATTCGATACTCCTTGTCAAGCCACAAGGACCCCCCATGCATTCTATTGGCTAGTATCTTTGTACACTACATTGTAGCCAGTTGAGTGGAAAAGATTGGTAGACTTCTCAAATTGATCAATGTAGACCTCTGTAAACCTTTGAAATATTCTTTGACTTTGGCTATTCTTGTGCCATCTTCCTTCTAAATTTCCTCTGTATATATCTCCCGCTTCAGTGTTGGAAATTGGAAATGATCAGTAAGATCTTTGTCAACCAAGGTAGATTTGTCATAATTTCCTTATGGATTTTATAGCGAGACAATTCTCTCATCGAGTTTGTCCTCTTAGACTGAAAGAATTCCCTTTTCCATTGCTTTTCGTCTCTGATAGGAAATCATCATTGGAGGCTTCAAAATTCTGCACTTTTGCTATTGTTGTTATTCAGAGAAAATTTGGAGCTTCTCTGCTACCTGCACTTGAAATTTTGTAGCTTCCTGCATTGTCATGAAAATTAAGTAGCCGAACTTGACACGACGTTTCTTGGCTGGACTTTGAAAGCTAATTACTAGGATAGCTTTCCCTATGTATCCTAACTGTGCTTTGCCATTGTTGGCTATCCTAGACCTGACATCTCTGACGTAGACTGGGGAAGGATGGAGTGGGCGCATGGCTAATAATTTCTCCGTAAAGGAGGGTATTTATTAGCTAAATTTGTTCCTAATGGGAAAATATTTTATTTCTTGCACTTGACAATTGCAGTATTAGTTACTTATTATGGAAATTATTACTCATATGATGGAAAGGAAAAACAAAGCATGCGACTATTAAGGCTAAAAAAGTATTTGCCTACGTGTGACTAAAGGCTGAAAAAGCGTCTACCTACATGTGACTATTAAGTCTACCTGTTCCCCTCGACCACAAATGGGCTGCAGTATCATGAAAGTTTTTCCACAACCTTATTGACACTTTTGCTTATTATTTCTAAAAGACTACAAAAGACATAAACTTCAAATGAACATTGGAATGACTTGGCTAAATTTTATTGACTACTACCTACTTGTGGCCTTGTTTCCAATACCCATTAACTTGGTCGTGTGGATTTTGGCATGTGGAAGGGTTTCAGGCGTGCGCTGTTTACCCATCCATGTAGCATTTCTTCGTGCAATTGTGCCAAACTTACTGCTCTATAATCTTTGATTTCTGTAACTATAAACGGGCCCAACCAGTGCATCTGCAACTTATCCGAGAACTTTTTGAATTTGTTGTCGTATAATAATTCATGATCTCTGACTTGGAATGTATTCTTTCTGATATGCCTATCATGCCAAGCTTTTTTCCTTCTTTTCTCTACTGAATGGTGAAATTCGGCCAAGAATCTAGATTCATCAAGTTCCATCAGTTGATTCAATCTTTCTTTTAATGATACATCATCTGTCATTTGTGTTGCTTGAGAAATAAACATGCTGGGCACTATGAACTCTGCTGGTACTACTGCTTCTTTTTCCATATACCAGCTAAAATGGTGTTTGTTTATGAAGTCTTTTCACTGTTGTTCTATATGCCCATATAGTTGCTAGTAGACATTTGTCCTAGTCATCCCTATTAGCTGATATAATTTTTGTGATACCTTTCTCCAATATTTTATTGAATGCCTCAATAGTCTCATTGGCCTGTGGATGATATGTGCTACTTCTATGATGTTAGATCATAAAGTTATTGAGAAGAGACTCAACAGTTTCATTAATGGAATGTGTTCCTTGATCGCTTGTCAGGATTTTTGGGCAACCAAATATTGAAATTATATTTTCAAAAATGAATCTTATGGCTATGTTGGTTGTACAGTCCTTGATTGGTGTTGCTTCTACCCATTAGGTGATATAGTTTGTAGTCGTTATTATGTATCTTGTGTGTGAATGTCGCATTGGTGGTGTTATAGGTCCGATGAAGTCTTTGCCCATTTCTCAAAGATCTACATTGTATGAAATGGGTTTTAAGGGAGTTCATCTTGGTGTGAAGGATTTCCAACCCTCTGACAAACATCACAATTATTAGCATATTCCTTAGAATCTTTGTGGATGGTTGGCCACCATAATCCTACATGCAGTATCTTCCTTGTGGTGGATTTTCCTCTGACATGGCCTCCCGCGACCCCAGCGTGACATTCCCAGATTACATCTTCTCTTTCGTGCTGAAGTATGTAGCATATCAGGACTTGATCCAGGCCCATATTATAGATATGTCCTGTGATTATTTGATTGTCCAATGCCCTCACTATTAGATGTTGCTTATGCATTGGTGTATACCCCTCTGGGCAGTGCCCTGTTGTTAATAGCCCAACAATTTCTTCTAAGTAGTCAAAAACTACCTCTATTCTAAATAATTTGACATTAGGTAGCTGATCATCTAATGACCCTTCATTCTCTCCAGTCTCCAATTGTGACAGATGATCCTACCCCACGTTCAACCTTATGAGTTTGATGACTAACTCGAAAGTGAATTCTTGGAAGAGTAATAACCAATGGCATATTCTGCCTTCTAACACTGGTTTGTTCACTAAATACTTCAGTGTTGAATGATCTGTGAAAAAATTAAATGGCATTCCCAATAAGTAATGCCTGAATTTTTGCAGAGAGTAAACCGTGGCCAATGCTTCCCTCTTTATTGTTGTACATTTACTTTCTTCAGTTGATAGTTTCCTGCTGACATAGTACACTAGGTGATCCATATTTCTTTCACTTGGTTGCACCAATACTGCTCCTGGCGCAATGCCTAATGCATCAATATGTACATGGAATGTCTTGTTCCAATCTAGGTACACAAGGATAGGAGCGCTTACTTAGTTCTCTTTCAACATATTAAATGCTACTTGACAGTCCTCTGACCAAGTGAATGCTGTTGTCCTTTTTAGTAACTTCTCCATCGAGGCTGTAATTGATGCATAGTTTCTAATGAACCGCTGGTAATACACTGTGTAGCCCAAAGTGGACTGCAGCTGCTTTATATTGTGTGGTGGTTCCATGTTAACGATTGTCACAACCATTGCAGGGTCTACACAAATTCCATCTTTGCAAACAATGTGGCCCAACAATGTTCCAAATGGAACCACAAAAATGGACTTCTTTAGATTCAAGGAGATTTGCAACTGTCAACATCTTTCAAACATGGCCCTTAGTAAGTTTGTCTAGTTCTTCAACAGGCTATATATTGTCCAGTAATCCATGTACACTTCCACAAACTTGTGAATATAGTCTTTGAATGCAATTATAACAATCCTTGAGAAGACAACAACTTTGTTCTTCAACCCGAATGACATTACATGGTAAGCATATGATCCCTATTTGGTGGTGAACATTGCCTTCCTCTTGTCCTCTTCTGCTATTCAAACCTGATGATAGCCTAAGAATCCATCAGTGAATGAATATGCCTCATTTCCTGCTACATTATCTAGGAATTCATCGCTAAAGGGTGTTGGGAAGGATCATGCGCACATGCATTGTTCAGACTTCAATAATCAACACAGGCTCTAATATTTGTTGCATCTTTCTTGTTCCGTATGACTATTGGATTGATCCATTCCGCTTCATCTACCAAGAATATAACCCCAACTTCTATCATTTTTTCAATTTCCCTCTTAACCTTTTCTTTCACTCTGGGGTTTAACGTATATGGCTTGTGCTTTACTGGAAAGACATCCAGTTTCAGAACAATCTTCATCTTCCCTATGTCCCTTTTTATCCCTTTTAGCTTAGCTACCGACACTGGGAACAAGTCTTGATATTCTTGCAACAAGTCAAATATCTCCTTTGTTGTCTGTTCATCCTAATAATCCCAAAAAGATGCCATTTAAGGTTTATCCTCTATTCCAATATTCTACTTTCTCAATTTCATCGTTATTAGGTGTGGCACTTCTCTTGCAAGACTTTATTGTATATCCATTTCCCCTTCTGTCTCCTCAAAGGTCAAATGTCTCAATCCTTTTATACCATCTTCATCTGGTTCTACGTTTACCTTTTCGCAGGCCATATATTCTAGATAACCTATGTCATAAAGATGTTGTAAGGACTTTTTATCAACGCAACCTTCCCATAACTGTCCTGGGGTGAATAGGATTCTTTTAATAGCATATAATGTTTCAGTCATGCGTTGATCAACATCCATGAATGAGAAGTTGCTGATGAATTGAGTATCCATGGCATTCAAATCTGCCATTTATTTATGGAGCTCCTCTTGTACATACCAAGCTTGTGGGATTGTACATAAGGTATGCATAAATACATGCACCCAAAGTTCTTTCAGAATCCTTTACTTTTCCCAATTTTCTATGCAGTCTTCTAAATGCTTCTTAAGATCCAAATTACCTCTATATTTCACTCTATTACGGGGTTGGTCTTCTTCTTGACTGATCCTCTCTCTCATGGCTCGCTTTATAGTTCCCCATTCATGCAACGTGTTGCGGTGTGTTCTCCACCACTTTGATGGAGTGGAGAGTAATGCGATATCGAGCAATGGAACCTTGTGATATTCTCTTATTTCTCTGTCTACTTTGTTTAAGAAAATGTCTACTGAATCAATACCATGGAATTTGGGATATTTGCTTACCTTTGCTCCTATCTAGCTTATCCTACCTATCTTCGCACAACATATGGTATCAAGTTCATATACCCCTTACTGCCACGCATCCCATGTGGCTTCCAAACTAGCTTTTGAGCTTTGAATACTCCTCCAGCTGATAGATCCTCCTGCTGTAGGATTTATATAATCCTCTCTCTTACCTGTTGCTAGTGTGTATAGTTGGTCTAACATTCTCAGCTCGTCCCTGTCATCTATAGGTTCCTTGAACCTGGATCCTTGATATGGGTCCAAGGGTTGTATCACCTGCATTCATTCTGCTTCAAAGATCATTAATTCTTCCTTTGGGTCGATCAAAACACAGTTTTCATAGGCCTAGCCAATCCCAAGGACCACTAGATACAGGTCCTTATCACCCATTATATCAATTACTTAAAATTCAGTATATGTCCTTACTCCTACCACATCCACCTCTATGTATTCTAACCTTCCAATAGGTAAGATACAATACTGATTCATTGTTGGCTTAGTGGGTCCTGGCCCAGGTTCAGAGTTGAGTTTTCCAAACAAATCCCTACACTACTAGCCCTTTTGGCATCAATCTGCGGAGCATAGACTGAAGTCTCACCCGAAGCAGTATGGGAGGATGCTGGAACCAAGTTTTTGTACCCAGAGATGATTTTTATGTCATTTTGTGCCCTAAACCCACCTTCAGGTAGATCAATAAGACCTTAAGGCTTATCGATATAACTCCCTCTTACTGGCCTCTAGACCTTCACGAGGGTCTACGAATGTCTTTTGTGGACCCTAAATAGTTAAATCCAACACTTACGAGCCTCTGTAATTACTCCTAAGTATGTTATTCCCTAGATTGGCTTAAGTGTCTGATATATTTAACATGTATTAAGATATTCTTCGTGTAAACATATATTAGCACTTACGTTCATATAACAATGTAAATCATGCAAAATCGTGCATCAATACAACATTAAATCATAAACCCATCATTCATCATAATATAAATGCATTTATTCATAACAAAAGTAAATGGACAAAAATATAGATATTTCTAGAATAATCTCTTTATTGATACTTCAATTCTGCTTATGGACTCCAGACTACCCCGCGCACTCAGCTGCGGACTCTACTCTAGGCCTCTGTTCACACAGTTGTAGAACCTCTCTTCTACTCTAAGACTCTTTGCTCTTCATTTTTAATGACCCATTACATCCATCAACATCCACTATCAACTGCCTTAGACTCTCTAAGACTCTCCTTTTTATACAATCCCATGGTCCGCAGACCATGGCTATACAAACCGACACAATTTACATAAAAGAAGGGAAAATCCCTTTATGAAACTTACTATATATGCACCCTGCCAGCAAGAAGTTAATGGAGACCTTCTCAAACTAGCACGAGTAAAGGACCAATATAACTGATGTGATGATATACATGATATTGATAACCAGGGGTGGCCAACTGAAAAATGAGTCAAGGGACACCGCAGAGAGGCCGACTCAGGCTAACTTCCCTTGAACAAAAGCATGACTCAATGTGACTATGTGGCAGCATATGATGACTCTGTATAAGCTTGTTGTGCAGGAGGCACGAACGAACCCTCCATATGATTGGAAGAGATAACCAATCGGGGGAGAACTGACTCAATAACAAGGTTAAGGCATACCTAAGTAAAACTACATCCTGCCCAAATAGAGGAGACTTTGTTTTGAGTGCTTTGTTCAAGGGTGACACGACTGACTCTAGCTACCAACAATAAGTGAAAATATTGTCTTGTTCCCGCTCTTTTTGGAATATATAATTTTTTTGTCTTTTTCTTTTAAGCTAGAAAAAGAATAAAAGAATGCTATAGTATAGTGGAAAGAACGAGTGTCAGTGAAGCAAATGATCTAGTTCTTGGGGATTGGAATAATCCTATGTTCAATGCAGGGAGGCAAAAACTGGTCAAAGACACTCAAAGGTGTGTTCCTTCCATGGGTCAAGGTGTGTCAAGTTGCAAAAGTCAAAGGTATGTAAGTTTGATTTTGCAGTCGTCATGGTAAAAAGTTGGCCTAAACATGAGTCCAAGTGAAACCGACTCAAGGCCAAAAGGTGCAAATAGTCAAAATGCAATGCAGTAGTACAACTCAACACAAAGGAGCCTCTAGGGTATAAGGCCAGAACGAAGTGAAGAAGCAAAGAGGAATGAGTCTTCATCGCATAAGTCATGGCAAGACTACAGAGGACTCTCGAACCTACTCAGATTAGAGCAGCATGGGCAACAAATGTCAATGAGGTGCTAAATACGATGCCCATGAAAAGGATGGCTCTACCATCGTGTCATGATTTTAAAAATCGGCGAGTGAAAATGGTTTAGAGAATTTTCGGCGAAATCACATAAATAATCATTTTTCGATGTGTTTCGAACCAACCAGTGTGGTTCATCGTCAAGACAAGTTGAAAAACCGATCCAGCTTAGCTAGTTAAATAGTTAGGGCAGAGACTCCAACGACTAGATTGATAACAGCTAACTTTGACCTTATGACCCAAGACAAATAATTAATATTCTTTAATTATTATTATACCAAGAAATTAGTTAAATTGGGTAAAAGTATATAAGAAAAGAACCCTAATAGGTTAGTAAATCAAATCTATATAACTAATTATAATTGTTTCTTAATAAGTGTATATATATACACATATACCGAACCCATATTGGGTTAAAATAATATTAATGGTTATTATATAATTATCTATCATTTTAATGGTCCGATAGAAAGTCCATTAATAATAATATAATAATTTATTTTTGATTATTAATATAATATTTAAGTATAAATATACCCAGGTGATCAGGTAAATATATTAATACATATAATCTATGAATATAAATAATAAAGATACTAGAAGGGATTAAAATAAACTAATTCTATAAACTATCACAAGTTGAATAAAATATCCTCAACCATTATTTATAAGGCTAAATACATATTAGAAATTAAAATAAATTTGTTATAAAGGATGTAATTTAAAATTGTTTATTAATCACTATATATATATATATATTATAGTTATAATCTTAGGAACATTAGGATGAATTAAAATCATCCTAGATAATAGCTTAAAAGGATCACGTTATAATGATATGTTATAAGATAATAATATTGGTATATGCTTTATTTAATAATAATTTTTAATTATTATTTCAATTCTACAGGTTTAGTCGTAATTAAATAATATACATATATAATTGAAATCATCAAAACAAAAATATAATCCATTAAACTATTTCTTGAATATTATTATTCTAATTATAATATTTAAGTTTAAATGTAACCCAATAATAACATTTACAAATATAATTGAAATAAGGTAAATACATTTATTGGCTTGAAATTAATTATTAAATATCTTATTAATAACTCATAAAACAAATAATACTAGGTCTAAACAATACTAATTCTAATATACTATAGGGATGCTAGGATTAAAGGCGAATATATAAATTCAGTTTAAAAGCTAAAAATATATTAAAAAAATTTTGTTTGAAAGCTAAAAATTAAAAATTAAAATAAACCACAGGAAAAAATGACCAACCATCGAAAACAACTCTTAAGGGGAGCGAAAAAAGAAACCCTAATACCTTATAAAAAAGGGACTGAGGAGGCTAGGAAGACACGGCTGGGACCTAGCAACTACTGATCTTCAAGCCATCATCCCTATTAATAATATGGATATTCAAGCATAGGGTAAATCTCGAGTTTAGAGGAAGACACAAGCAACAAGTGGGAACTCTACTCTAGTATTTTTTTCTCTCAATATTCATTTATTCTCTATGCACTTATGTCCTTGGTGTTTAAGGTCTCCAACAAGCTCACCTTTCTTCTTTTCGGTTCGCCATGATGTAGCAGGTCTTCATTCTTGACGCTGGTTTTCTCATACAGTAAGTGATTCTCCTTCCACTTGAAATGCGTTGTTTTCTCTTCTGATTTGAAAATGAAAAGCCAGAATGTCACCATTTACACGGGTTTTATGAACTTCATCCTCCTATCTTATTTACTACATTGCAGGGGTGAAGTTAGTTATCAGTTTATCTCGATTGGTGCTTGTAATCTGGCTATTTGTAGTTTTGATTTTAACATCTAGCTATATGGCCAGTTTGATGTATATTCTCACTGTGTAAAAATTGAACCCTATGGTTGAATACATTGAATCTCTGGAGGCCAGTCGAGATGGAGTAGGGTATCCGACTGGTTCTTTTGTAGCTGAATAACTCTAGCTAGATCTTGGCATAAAATTTTTTAAGACATATTCAATACTAGAGGAAGCTGGATTGGCTCTCTCAAAATGCCCTAAGAATGGAGGTGTTTCCTCAATTTTCAACGAGATTCCTTATATCTGTATTTTTATAGCATCACAATGCAACTACACAATTGCTTGACCAATATTACAAAAGGTTCACCCCTATTGCTCGATATTTCCAAGGCCATTCTCTCTCTTTCAGAGGACAAAGAAATGCAACAAGTTCAAGCCAAGTGGTTAAATAGGTCCGCCTGCACAGATTCTAAAGCAAAAGTGGATTCTAATAGGTTAAGCATGGAGAGTTTTTGGGGTCTGTACTTGATCATCAGATCCGTGTCAGTGATAGCTCTGGTTATACTCCTTTCCATGGTTCTCTATGAGTATATGAGGGATCCTAATGTTATGGATAACGATAATAGTGGGACAGGTGATCCGTCAATAGGGAAGTCATTGAAGAGAGCAATTGAATCGTTTATGGTGTACATTGAACAAAAGGAGGGTTCAATCTAATCTCCTAATCGAAGAGTGTCTGAAACGAGCCCAAACCAGAGCAACAGTCCATTATCGTCGCCCACTTTCACAAGCAGTCCTTCCGCTATGGGAACTAGTCCTTTCAGCACCAGGACGGTTTCCAGGAGAGGATTCTCCTTCCTGCATCATGAACATGTGGTTGATGTAGGTGAAAACACAATTTCTCATGCTTCATCCATTTCAGCACCTGATCAGATAACAGAGTACATTTGACCAAAAACACTGCATTGAGCGGATATTTTCCCTTAAGTACTATTGCAGGTATATGCACGACCTCTCATTGGAGGCTTGTGTCACCGAATTTCTATGACTTTGCTTCAGTGAAATTTATCTTATGAAATGATCGCAATTTACTTGTTTGGGTAGATAATCTCCCAAAATTTCTACAGTTTTGTATGGAATTACTGAGCTGAACTCGATGAATTCAACAATGTAATTATGCATCTGGCCTGATTATGCATAAGCCAATATCTATGAATAATCAAAGCTATAACATTTTAAGCTGTATCTATGAATAATCAAATCCAGTAACATTTTAATAAAATGTTCAGTAATTACTGCTTTTTTCAAACTCTCCGGTAAACTTTATCTCATCTTTGAATTGGCAAAACTAGAGTCTCATTTAAGGCTAACGAGTTCAAATTAAAAGATTCTTTTAAATAGTCAATGCCATAGGCGATACCCACATCTCAATATCTAGCTAATGAGTTCAAAGTAAATGATTCTTTTAAATGACAGACCACTTAGGAGTCTTTGCTTCTAGATGATGATGAGATATGTGAAAACAAATTAAAAATTATGAAAAATATTTCCCCTGAATATAAATAGCACCAAAGTTATAAGCTAAATATCTGTTTAAGGATAATGAGATTTTTCAAAATGAAAATTTATTTATGTATAGAGAAAATGATTTAAAAAAATGATATAATATTAATATAAAATTTTCATATATATATTTTAAATTTTAGAAGTATCATAATTATCATTACAATGTTATTACTAAAATTTCTTTGTTTTACATTATACTAAAAATATTTGGATTTTATTTAAAACTTTACTAGTAGCATAATTATATTAATGAAGTGGTTGATATATGTCGATTGTTGTTATTTCTACTTATAATGGCAGCAATTGGTACATGAAAGGTAGAAAATGACACCCATCAACATATATTAACTAGTTTATTAATGTGGTTATGTTAGTTGACCATCAATATGCAAGAGTCAAATTAATAGACCATGGTTCATTATGGTTATCATTGCTTATGGTTAAAAGATGAGGGTTGAACATAGTGGATAATGGTTAACCATGATTGCCGAGGGTTGTTGATGGTTAACTATAGTTTAAGACAATTGATGAGGTTGACAATGGTTGACAAGTTTGACTATGTTTGACCTTCATTGACATTCATGTTGAGTATTGATACATTAATGTTTTTCAACCATGGTTGATGCTACATTAACGTTAATTTTAATTTTATATTAATGGTCGAAGAGGGTTAAGGACGTTGATCATGATTGACCATGGTCAACCATTAATATAACAATGTATTTATGTTACACTATTGAACAAGGTTGACATGGGCTAAACTTGGTAACCATGTTTGACCATGGTTATGCTTGTGTAATATTCCCAACCGATCGACCGGTTGGACTAAATAATATAAATAATAATAGTAGTAATACATAAATAAATAAATAAGCAGCATTAGCCCATGGTTTTTATTTATGGCTCTAGGTAATTTTCAACAGTTTTGTCTAAGCAACCCAATTATAAAAGAAGGAGGAGGATCAAGAGTGAGGCATGCAATTTGGTCTCTTCTTCACTGATATTTCTGAGAGCTTGGGTGAGTTTTAAATTGAGGATATTAGGTGAGATCTTCAGTCGTTTTTCAGTGAGAATCAGATCTCACCCTAGTAGGAAAACCCAACTTCCATGGTTTCTCGAAATCACCCTAGTTGGCTCAATATTTTCTTATTTCCGATCAAGGGTTCATTTGTCCCTTATTTTTGAGTGAGGGTATTTGTGTTTCTTTGTAAAAGAAAAATTATTTAATTATAGCTACTAAGGTTTATAATTACTAAGGTTCTTGTATATTGACATTGATCGCATGTGAGGGTCCCTACTCACTAAATAGGCTGATAGGGACATTGTGGTATTCCTAGAGCTGAAACTGAAAGGAGGAATTCTTTAAGAGGACCGAGGAGAAATTTTTGACTATGAAGTAAGGTCAGCAAGACAACGACATTCAGCAAGACAAGGGTGTGTTGGCAACATAGGGGTTTGGAGAGCACGATAGACCCTCAGATATGTCTAGTGGAAGGTGAAAAGGAGTATGGGTTTTGCGTCCTGGTTAGTTGACATAGCCTTAGTGTTGGTCGCATTGCCAAAGCATTATCAAGGCAACCCTATGAGCTTAGAAGGGAGTTGAGCATCCTCAATTCTATTCTAGACAAAAGGAAGTAGGGGTCCTATGTGTTGAGCGTTGGCCACAACCACCATGATTGTCGTGGAGCTAGGGTTATTTAACATGAAGTGCTGAGTCGATTAATGACATATGAACTCTCCATCAGTTGTGTGAGATACTATAGAATGTCATCGAAGCACAATGCAGAAGAGGAAGAGGGATGATTTGTTTAGACACTGGTTGAGGGAGATTGACTCGACACTGCCTCTGCAGTGCAATTCTTGAGCCTGCAACATTGTCCACCATTACATATTCACCAAGATGTGACATGGTTTTAATTCAGAGTTCTTGGTATGCGCTGACCAAACAATGTGATTATTCCATTGTAACCACTCTCAGTAAAAATTATAATAAAATCTCCTTTCTAAATTTGGTCCATCAGTGCTTATTATTATATGCATATATTCGCAGATCGGCGTATGAAGTATGGGGTTTTTAAATGGAGTATGAATTATGGTGGAGTTTATAATTTCGTATGCATATTTGTTTTTTGGAAGGGTATAAGTTTCCTTTTTACACGAATCATTGCCACTCATTTGTCCTCTTAAGGATATTACATTTGTATCAGAGCCACATTCTTGGCTAGTTGTGGGATGTGGAGTTAAGGCACCAGTAGGAGACGCAAGCCTAAAGTAGAACTAGAGGTCATTCCAAAAGAGTGGGGGGAAATAATGGAAAACCAAGAATATTCCAGACTTGAAAATATTCTTGATTGGATTACCTCATTGCAAGAATCAATTATGCAACTTCTCACCAAAATGGCCCATGCTCAGTTTGGAAATTCTAACCATTAGATCAATAACAGAGACATTGGTTCAAATTTTAGTAGGAGTGGACATAATCCGCACATTTATGGTAGTAGGCCAACTATGCCAACATATTTGGATGATTCTTCCTCGGAGAAAGAATCTCACTCACCCATAGAAGAAGTTGTTACAAGTTGGATGAAGGAATACTAAACACTACCACCAAAAGTAAGAGTGACCTTGACCATAAATGATTAATATTTTCTCAGAAGAAAACAACAAAAAAATGTAGCGCATGAAATGATGGAAAAAACACATAGAGCTACCTTGAAGGAGGTAGAACCCATGGATGCATGGATAATAGTAAGAAAGTAAAATAATTGCAAATTTGAAGCCCAATACCGAGGAGTAGAGGAGAATAATAATATATATAAAGATATCAAAAAGTGATCGATTCAAATAGAAGAAGCAACTATGGTGGTTGGAAGTGAAGTCCAAAATCAAAGTATCAAGAGAAAAATTGAAGTAGCTGCATCTAGGATGGACAACAATAGAAATGGCCTTGCATTTTCAAGAACAATGAAGTCACTACCTACGGATGACTTCAGGACTTCTCCTTAGTTAGTTAACAACATAAATATAAATGTTGATCTAGGAAAGCATAAGAATTCTATCTATCAGATATTATTAGCGATAGAAATATCATTTCATTTTAACTTGAGCTCACATTATGATACACAAAAATTACATGACAAGGGAACTCGATGCATATGTTTGCTATTTCCTATGGTTAAGGTTCCAACACCTTTTGATCATGGAAAACATTTTTTCCCTAAATGTGGTTATGACTAAGGAAGAGGTAAATACTAGATGAGATAATTTGTGTCATTTTCCCAAGCTAAAAACTATGCAAGAATTACGTTGCCTAATGAATTAAGTTTTTATACCTTTTCACGGACTTATAGTAGTAACATCATTTAGATTGGAGCATTTCTTCTTGTCTAGGCTATTCATGGAACTAGTGGGTTTACAAAAGGCACTTGTTTATTATAAGGGGGCGATCAGGTTGAATCCTAATTTTTTAGATGTTCAATTGATCCAAGGAAATGTATTAAAGGCTATGAGAGAGCTTCAAGATGCAAGTTTGCGCTACCAAACAACAATCCAATTGTGTCTTGGTTATCTGTTTGCCTTTGGGTATTAATCCAATGCATTTTATGAACAAGATTCGGCATTTGCACACTACAAACAATCTATCATCCTAGACTTCATCTTTTTGGAGGCATACAATAACCTGGGTGATGCATTGAAAATTATGGGGAAAGTGAATGAAGGAATTGCTTGTTACCAGACCTGCCTTCAACTTCAGGAAAATCATCCTCATGCTCTAACAAATTTTGGGGGTATTTATATGGAATAGAATATGGGAAATCTAGTTGATGCTCCTTTTTGTATGATCCAACTGATATATAGTGCACGGGATTTCAAAGTTTCTCAAACAATTTCCTTCAATTTGCCAAATCATGAGAAAACAATAAACAAGATGGGAATGTCCCTGTTCATGCTCAAAAATGTTATAGAGGCTAAATTGAGGTCTATTGCAGGTACATGAATTTCTGAGGAACAAAAGAAATATGTGGATTCTGAATCCATGTTCACACATATGGTTTTCCAAAAACATCGCCATGGGATTAAGCTTTCCAATAACAAGCATACACTTGAGAATAGAACAAAAGTAGAACTTCTTATAACTCTAGATGAAGATGCACCAATTTTTTTGGCAAATTTGAGGGCTAATGAACAAAAATACGCTATATAAATCCTACATATGTACACCGCAAAACCAGATTATATTAACACAACATTGGTAATTGTCTTCCATAATTTTATACAGGAGGGTTTTGGTGACATTCTTGTCTTCTTAATGAGGCAAGAGTGAATTGAAAGACTCCTGAAAGATAATGTTGTGCATTTGTTTGAGAACATACAAAAATTATCTGTTGTAATGGGTGCAAAAAATTGCCCAATGATAAATGGAGGTCCTACCAAGGTGGTGGTTGAACTCATTTTCACCAGCTATGTTATGTTTATAGATATTACTCCAAGGGAACATAGGTTTATCATTTCCCATCCAAAGATAACAAACGTGCAAAAAGAATCTTGAGATATAGCGCTGGACTTTACAAATCTGAGTTATGAGGTAGTCTCATAGCTGGTAGGTTGGTTCAATGAACTAGCTAATAAGATTGATCCAAGTAGAAGGTCAATTAGGATATTTGATAATGAAGATCCTCAGACAACTAATCATTATGAAAAGTCTAATGCCCCAAGTGGATGAGAATTGTCTTCCATGAAAATTCACTTGGCTTGGTCCTATTGCCAGTATTAGAATGAGGTGGCTAATAACAAAAGAAGAGTGACTGAGGCAATGGAACATCAATTTCATTGTTCTCATGATAAGAGTAGATGGTAAGGTAGCAGAGGATGAAATTAAAGAGGTTATCTAGGGTAAATTGGTTATGCTCCCTTTCCAAGAGGATGAGCATCAAAGGAACATGATCGACACCATGGAAATGTGTGTGCTTGATTGCAGTTGTGCATATAAACAAGAAATAATGGGAAGCAAACATGAGAGTCCATTGATCAATTTCTCAGTCGACCTTAGATTAAAGGAGAATACATACTATGTTTGGAAACCCTATTCATTTTCTCAAGAAAAACCACTTCAAAGACAACAGAGAAAGCCTTTCACCATGGTAACTGAAAGTGGACAATGGCTACTGCCACTTTTCCTCCAACAGGTAGGCATGAGAAGTCCGGAAAAGGAGAAAGGCTGTAGTGAAACTTATGCCATTGGAAGGAGTGGGTGGGTTGATCTAGAGCACACTTCAATTGAAAAAGAGAAAGGAAAATTTGAAGGCACATTGCAAGCCTTCACCAAGGAAAGGAATTAGATAAAAAAGCTACGAATTTTTCCTTGGATAACGTTGATGCATCAGCATTTGATGAGACCTATGCATTATTGTGGGATATAAATACTTTTGTAAATATTGGAAATTTTCCATATTCAAATACTTCCAGTGAATCTAACCCGAACAATAAAGCTGGCATTGTCTTAATGGATTCTCTAAGGGTCATGTTGTGGATAATCAAGAGAAATCTAATATTGGGAATGGAAAGGCTTCCATAGTCTATGGATACTAAGCAGGGCTACGAGGAACTTTTGTTGCAGGCTCAATCTACTCACTTGCTTCACTCTGGAATAAAACCAAGTTCAACTTTAGATCATACTATATGTGAAGGTTTTACAATCAAAGATATTATTTTGTGTTTGAAAGCAGCAAGTGAATACAAGTGGGGAGAAATTGAGTGTGCAGTCGATGATGTTGTTGGGATTAACTTTCAATGTGCACATGGATGGACCTGCTTTCATTGGAATACATATTGTCAAGGAAATTCTACTATTCAAATGGAATTGTGTGACCATCACTACCAACAGTTAGCTAAAGAAGTTATTTCAATGGGCAAAGGAAATTTATCAACACAAGAGATCTTGGATCTTGGAAAAGTTATGAAAAATTTGGATCATGTGTCTCAGGGTTTTTCTATACTCATTTGGGACCTAGCAATATAGTTGGATTACATGGGAAAAGCAATCTTAAGCGAGGAGAACTGTAATACGCTCAACTGATTGACTGGTTAGACCAAATCATATAAATAATAATAGTATTAACAAATAAATAAATAAATAAGAGACATTAACCCACAATTTTTGTTTGAGGCTCCAGGTAATCACCCACAATATTCTTTAAGAAGCCTAGCTATAAAATAAGGAGGAGAATCAGGAGTGAGGCATGGAATTTGGTCTTTTCTTCACTAATATTTCTGAGAGCTCAGGTGAGTTTACAGTTGAGGATTTCAGGTGAAATCCTCGGCCTTTTTTTGGTGGGAATTATATCTCACCCTAGTATGCAAAAAATACTTCGATGGTTTCTCTAAATCACCCTAGCTGGCTTAGTGTTTTTTCACTTCATATCAAGAGTTCATTTGTCCCATATTTTCTGAGTGAGCGTATTTGAGTTTCTCTGCAGAAGCAAAATAATTTCGTTATAACTGCTAAGGGTCTTGTATATTGACATAATTGATCGCAAGTGAGGATCCACACTCACTAAATAGGCTGATAGGGACATCGTGGTATTCCCAGAGCTGATACTAAAGTGAAGAACACTTTAAGAGGATCGAGGAGCCATTGTCGTCTATGAAGTATGGTCATCAAGGCAAGGGAATTTCTAGCATAAAAAGGGTTTGGAGAGCACGAAAGAGCCTCAGATCTATCAAGTGGAAGATGAAAAGCAGTATGGGTTTTTCATCCTTGTTATTTGATATAGCCTGAGCATAGGTCACACTACCAAGGCATTGTCACAACATCCGTCTAAGCTCAGAAGGGAGTCAAGCATCCTCAAATGTATTCCAAATGAAAGGAAGTAGGGGTCCCATGTGTTGAGCATTGGCCATAGCCACCATGATCATCATGGAGCTGAGGTTATCTAACATGAAGTTTTGAGTCAATTAATGGCATCTGCACTCTCCATCAGTTGCGTGAGATATTGTAGAAGATTGCTGAAGCATAGTGTAGAAGAGGAAGGAGGATGAGCTATTCAAATACTGATAGAGGGAGATTGACTAGGCACTATCTCTACAATGTAATTCTTGAGCCTGCAATGCTATCTATTATTACACATTCACCAATCTGTTACAGGGTTGTAATTCAGACCTCTTGGTATGAGTTGACCCAACAATGCGATTGGTCAAACCATTTCAACCACTCTCGGAAAAAATTGTAATAAACTCTCCTTCTTAGAATTGGCCCTCTGGCACTTATTTTTATATGCATATATTCGTAGATCAGCGTATGAGGTATGGGTTTTTAAATGGAGTATGAATTATGGTGGAGTTTATAATTTCGTATGCATATTTTTTTTTCTTGGAAGGGTATAAGTTTTCTTTTTACATGGCTAATTGTCACTCACTTTTCCTATTAAGGATACTACAACTTGCTTCATTATGTTTGAACACGGTTTACTATAACTAAATATGGTCAACTTATGGTTGATAATGAGCATGGTAGTCCATGTTGATCGTGGTTGACATGGTTGACATTGCCTCACTATGATTAATGTACAAGGGTTGACCATGGTTGACAATGGTTAACAATGGCTGTTGAGGGTGGTTAATGGTTGATGATTGACTATGGTTCAAGAAGGTTGATGAGGTTGACTATTGTTGACTTCATTGGCAAGGTTGACCATGGTTGGCTGAGATTGATCAAGGTTGACCTTGGTTTACCATTAATGTAACAGTGTATTCATGTTACATCAGTGTTGAGAATTGATATATTAATGTTGGGTGATCATGTTTGATGTTATATTAGCGTTAATTTTAATGCTACATTAATGGTTGAAGAGGGTTGATGAGGTTGACCATGATTAACTATGGCTAACCATTAAATTAACAATGTATTTATGTTAAATTAGTGTCGAGCATTGTTACATGAATGTTTGTTAACAATGGTTGACCATCATTGATGTTACATTCAAGTTAATGTTAACGTTATATTAGTGGTTGAGGGTTGAGGAGGTTGGGCTTGATTGACCATAGTCAAACATCAATGTAACATTGTATTTATGTTACATTTTTTAACATCGTTGACCATGGGTAAAATTGGTGACCCTATTTGACCATGGTTAAGGTTGCGTTTGAGCATGGGTGATTATCGCTAAATATGGTCAAGTTATGGTTTATCATGAACATGGTAGTCCATGTTGCCCATGTTGACTATGGTTGGCTATGGTAAACATTGTTTGACTATGATTAAATATTTTTTTACAAGGGTTATTCATTATTGCAATGGTTAACCATGGTTTCCAAGGGTTGGTGATTGTTGATGATGATTAATTATGGTTCAAGAGGGTTCGGGAGGTTGATAATGCTTAAGCATGGTTTCTAAGTGTTGTTGATGGTTGATAATGGTTGACTATGATTTAAGAGGGTTAACGAGGTTAACAATCATTGACTATGGTTGATGAGGTTGACTATGGTTGACCTTCATTGACAAAGCTAACCATGGTTAAGGAGGGTTGTCCATGATTAAACTTCGTTGACCTCGATTGACTATCCATGTAACAATGTATTTATGTTATATTATTGTTGAGCATTGTTATGTTAATGTTTTTCAACAATAATTAAAAATGGTTGAGATTACATTGGTGTTAATATTAATGTTACTTTAATGGTTGAAGAGGGTTGGTAAGGTTGAACATGATTGACCATAGTAAACCATTAATGTAACAATGTGTTATCCTACATTAATATTGAGCATTGTTACATTAATGTTTCTCCACCATGGTTAAAGTTACATTGGTGTTAACGTTAATGTTGCATTAATGGTTGAAGAGGGTGGATGAAGTTGACCATGATTGACCATGATCAACAATTACTGTAAAAATGTAGTTATGTTACATTGTTGAACAAGGTTGACCATGGCTAAACTTGGTGACGATGTTTGACCATCGTTAATCTTATTTGACCATGTTTGAACATGGTTGACTATGGTTAAGTATCACTAAGTTATGGCTAAAAATGAACAAGGTAATCCATGTTGTCCTTCTTGGCCATGGTTCACTATGATTAAAAATTGTTGACAATGATTGGCCATAGTTTACTATGATTAAAAATTATTTACAAGGGTCGATCATTGTTAATAATGGATAACCATGGTTTCCAAGGGTTTTTGGGTGATGATGGTTGACTAAGGTTCAAGAGGGTTAATGATGTCGATAAAGGTTGGCCTTTGTTGAATAGGGTTGACCATGGTTGACTGAGGTTGACCTTGGTTAACCATTAATGTAACAATGATACGAAACCTATGGGAAGGTGTATAGGGCCAAGGAAAAGAACATAGGGCAATCAACTGCCCTTAAGGAAACCAGGATGGAGAGTGACGATGAGGGTATTCATCCCACTGCTCTCTGTGAGATTTCCCTTTATAGATGGTTTCTCAAGACATCCACATTTTCAAGATGTTGTATATAAAGATAAACAAAAAACACAACTTTGCAAAACCCTTGAAAAACATCTTAGGACCAAAACCAAGAAGAGGTATAAATCAACTTGAAAAGTGGTTAGATAATCAACATTTAAAAAGAAATACGCATACTTAGGGCATACCAATTTTTTTATAGTGTCAAAAATATGCCTTAAAAAAAACAAATGTTGATGCTTTTCAAAATCCACATGAAATTCATGAACATTTAAAAAAATTATCCACATGTAATACATTAAAAAATTGTGTCAAAAATAAGCCTTTTAAAAGAAAGTGTTGATGCTCCATCAACACTTTCCAAACCAGCATGAAAATCACTAACATTAAAAAAAATAAATTATTCATACTTGTTACATAAGAAAATTTAAAATGTCAACAATATGCCTTAAAAAAAATTATTGATGCTTTTCAAAATCCGCATGAAAATAAAAAATGTTTTAAAAGAATGTCCATACTTGATACATAAGAAAATTTAAAGTGTCGAAAATAAGTCCTCTAAAAGAAAGGGTTGATGTTGCAACAACACTTTTCAAAATCAACATGAAGATCAATAACATTTAAAAAAAAATTATTCATACTTGATACAAAGAAAATTAAAAGTGTCAAAAATATGCTAAAAAAATGTGAATTTTGAATCAACACTTTTCAAAATTGGATGATATTTTTCTACCTCTAAGAAAGGGGTACTCGGTACAGTTCTTGTTTGATAGTTTACACTGTTGATTAAATATCTCATAAGTAAGCAAGAATGGCGATGATTTTCTCTTATGTGTAGGAGGATTTTCTAATGACATTTTAAATATGCACCTTATCAATGGGAGTTTTTCAAAACTAGATATATTTTCATTCTTAGCAGCTTTATTTTTATAGAAGAATTTTCAGAAAAATGTTGTTGAAATTTTTGTTGTATTAAAGGTATTTTCAGTAGCCCAAACAATTAAATTTTAGTTTTTTGTTTTTTCAAGTCTTCGAAAGGATCATATTTTAATTTTATAAAAACTGTTTTATGCAAATTTATTGGTGTTTTTTTTTGTTCTTCGCTTTATCAACAGGAGGATAATCTTATTTTTCAGCAGAGATTTTATTGCATGTACTATGATGGTGTTGGTTGGCAAAAATTAGATCAGAGTCTTCTTCAAATAACATATCTGGAAAATGACCCGTGGTAGATGGTGACTCATCATCATCTTTTTCAATACTTATTTCATCCTCCTCTGGATCATTTTCATCAAAGGAATAAACAAAAATGTTTGCTTATATAGTATCTAACAAACCTACAACAATAAGGCCTTCGTTTGGAGGAACATGCTTATTTTGAAATGACTTCCTATAAGGGTTTTTAAAATGTTCACTTATGGAATAAATTTTTGGTCAACCTTTTTCCATATTTAACAATTTATTGAGAGCCTTTTAAAGGATTTATAGATCAAAAGGATATGTTTCTTTCTTCTCGGTAGGTTGTTTTGATGTTTCAATTTGTTTACTAGAAGCAGAAGTTATGTCACTATGTTTATCAAAATTGGGTTTTAAACAAAGAATATCCTTTTCTATGAAGAGAGATTCCTCAAAAGATTCTTGTAGAGTAGATTTATAGGCTCTATTAACCCACATGGCATGTTGTATAGGCAAGGATTTTACCTAGTAGAAAACAATCAAATTCTACACACGCATAAATTAGTACAAATTTTATTTTTGGAGTTAAAGGAATCTAACATAGAAATATTTTACCTTTTCATTACTTTGCGTTTTCATGTTTTAAAACTCTATGACTAAGACCTCTGGGGGTTTATCATCTCCAAACTTCTCCAAAAGTGTAGTTTCAAATTGTTCCCATGAGATAATACTTTGTGTGGGGGGGGGTGTGGTTGAGAGAAGTGCCAAGTAGTAGCCTTCCCCTAAAATTTATAAGGGAAAAATCTACAAACTACATCTTCATGCCAAACACTTTTCTGACTAATAGCCAACATAAAATATTTGATATGATCCTTGGTTAGCTGCTTATAATGAGGGTTAAACTTGGGGAGAAAATTGTTAGGGCTTATTAGTAGGTGATGTTGTATGTGAGAAATAACAATAGCATCCTGATCAGGCCATTACACTATAGGGTTTTGTTGTCTCCCTTTTTTTTTTCTAGGGTTTCCATGATTTGTATTCATCCTTTGGGGTCCGTTTGATTCCAATGACTCAATAGAGTCTTCTTCACTAGAGGAATCTCCAAAAGAAGGGGGTGAGATTGTTGGGGAAGGAGGAGAACTAGAAATTCCAAAAAAAGGTAAGTTGGATCAATTCATGAGTGGGTGACTCAGATGCAAATTTATTAAGATCAATAATTATACTAGTTAGGATACCGTGCAATCTATCATTAATAGTATTGGTAATATGAGGAATATTTGTGTGAGGATACACCACTGAGGGTTCTTATACTTGAAGATCAAGAGGAGAAACTAGATGTTGGGATACCTATCTTTCAATAAATCTATTCATTTCCAATCTCTGTTGAGTTCTAGAAAAAATTTCGCGAGACCTTTGGAGGACTTCGTTGATCTCGGATCCAATGTGTGGAAAGGTTGGAGTGGTAGGCTCATTATTTGTATGTTTAGGTTGAGGTTGAGAGTGAATATAATTACTAGCAAGGGTAAGGTCTATATGAATTATCATGACAATATGGGACCTAACAATTTTTCTCTTATGGCTTCCTTTTTCCATTTAAAGTCGGGTATGCTCTTCTTCTAGTGCCATTTTGTTGACATGGGTTTTATGACCTTTGTCAGAAAGGGAGAAGTGAGCTAGACCAAAGATCTTTAAATAGACCTAGTTGTTTGGTGTGGTCACTCTCGATGGGTTTCAAGGTTCTGTTAGCCTTTGGATTCCTCTTCTTACGAAGAAGAAAACTAGAGGAGAATTAATCCTAACTTATACTATCTATGGAAAACCTAAACTATTGTTAAATATACCTAAAATACTAATGGTTAATGAATAAAATACAATACACAAGTTACCTATTATTACATATAAAGTAAACCTTAATTATTAATTATAAATCTAAAATATCATTTAAATAAATATTATACAGAAAACACATTATCATTAGTGAAAAGAATACGAATAAATATGTACAAATAATGACAAGACTATGGTACAACAAGCGAGAAGACTAGAGCCAAGACTAGAGATATAATTTTTCTACATAAATATTAAAAATGTACTCCTAATATTAATTTCTATAAAAAATTATAAATTGAAATTGAAAAGAAAATAATCCTTAATTCAAGTGAAGAAAATATAGATAAGTGTGAAAATGCAACTCTCTTATCTTTTGATCAAATACATATCAAATTGTATATGTTCTATTGAGTAGCATTAAGAGTAAATGTAGGAAGTCCTAATTAATGCATTCTAATCTCTATTCCTTGGCTGAGATATGCATAAATGGTAATTGTAACAATGCCTTTAACCTTAACAAATTTCAACCATTAGTTTATGAATCAAACCAATAAACCAATAATCAAAATAATGGTTTTAATAATAAATAACTACATTCAAAACATTGACTCAATTTGTATAGGGAATTTAACATCTATCTAAATTTTAAACCTTTGGAATAAAATAACAGGAATCTAGATGAGTTAGATGTCCAGGCCAATTATCAATGTTAGGACACATGTCACTAGAGAGTGATACTGGTAGAGTGAAAACATGTACACATTGAACTAATGTAAATAAGAGAATAAATTCAATGAACATTGTTGGTTGTTCATAGAGGCAAACCGCAAAAAAAACGAACCTATATCTTCTAAACCTTGAGAATTCGAATTACACAAGATAGAGAAGACAATAAAAATTACCACGGAAAATATAATCAGAATAAGAATATGAAACTGAATCAAGCTAAGTTCATAAACTTATAACCATTAATTATATTCCACAGCCAAAAAATTAATAACATTTCCCTTCTCGCCAAAATTCCTCCCCTCCCTTGTTTAGATTGTAGGGTCTATATACAATCTTGAAAGCCTAGTTCTTATTCAAAACAAAATTTAGAAAATAAAATTGTTTTTACAAAATTACCATCATATTGTCTGTTTGACAAAATAATCATATCCTAACTAACAAAAAGTGATAACATGAAAGGATTGAAAAGTGATCCTCGCATCGTTGACAACTATGTCCAACGACAACTTTTTTGAAATCAACATCACCTAGTAAACAACCTGTTAGTCACAAAAGGTAAAGGAGGTAAACAAATTATGATGATAATAAACCATCGGCTACTACAGAATCAAGATTTTGTAGTGGCCATCTGAAATTTATTGAATGAAAATCAAACTGAAACATACCTGAAAACATGTGTCGAAATTAAAACAAACACTAGCCAAAGTAAACTAGATCGAAATCTAGAGAAATAGTAACCTTCAGATTTGACGATTTAATTATTATTTGAGTATATCCAAATTACATTTTAACTTTTGTTTTAGTAGGTTTTTATTTATTTTGACTTTATCTTAACCTATTTTGAGCTCTATGATGTTCATTTTCTTGTAACAACAGATTGATATGGCCATTCAAGTTAGATACAATGAATAAGAATTGTTGATGCCAATGAAGGTCCAGTAAAGCAGGGTCAGAACTATAATGACTCTGAGGAGTCTTTTCTATGTTTCTATTTCCATCAGGCTCAAATTTACGATGAACAAAATAGTCATCAGCCTGGGCTTAATTCTTTTCTAGTGAGGGTTCAAGTGATACTTCCAAATTGACGAAAAATTATTTTAGAGGGGCATTCTTTCATCTATTTCATCGATATCTTGAAATCCCTCTTTCCATTTGTCTAGCCTTAACCTTAGATCTTAAATTACACTTTAGTTTACTAATAGGGTCTTGATTTGTAGTTCTAGACCGAGGGCTACAAGGTCAGGGTCTTGACTTCAATTTTTATTTGAATTTTGATTTTAACTCCTCATGTTGGAATTCAATATTTTTGGTTATGCTCCAAGTAACATGGGTTAGCATAATATTAGGGTTTACTACTTCATTACTGTCAAAGTCATCTGCATGGTTTGCAATATGTAAACACCCTTGAATCTCTATACCAACTTACATTTACTTATCAATTACTCTTGGAAGTCATGGTCACTTTTACACGAGGACTCCAATGGTTTGACATCCAAACAAAAAGCACCTTGTAATATATGATAAACAAATCTAACATAATCACATTAGTCACAATATTTTCAATCAAATGAAATTATTATAACTATCACTTATTTATACAATGTCAAGTGATATGTTAATTAGAATACTCCCATAAGTATTGAGAGAGAATCCAACCCTCTAACCATAAGAAATATAAATAATTGCATCAAGTGCATAATGTCTTAGCCTCTTACTAAAGACAACGACACAATACTTCTACAAGTACTCAGCGAGCGACAAGCTCTCCAATCACTGAAATGATCAATAACTTTACCATGTTCATACTGTTTTAGCCTCTTTCTAATTATATTCACAATATTGGTAATATAATAAATGAACTTACACTTCTAGTAATTTATTTATGGATAGTAGGCTCCTTTCCTTTAAAAATGTAAATAAAATCCTTGCACAATCATATATAAAATTCATTTTAATACAACACATAATTGATTCGTCAACTCGTTCTGCTATGAGAACCATAGTGAGAGAATAATACTCCTCCACAATAGTGGGAATTGGTTTCTAAAACCAAATTGGGTCATTTTCACATCTAGATAGTTCTATCCCAAAGACCATATAAGGTCCATTATAGAATTCCATTGGACAACTAGCTCAAGAATTCCAATGACCGCACAGGGTTCAATACATGATTTTTCTTAGCAAAGGCCGACCTATTCCTCCAAGAGTGTCCTGTCTATGAGGAATTTTGGGCCTCCTCTAAGAAGATCCAAAATATATAGATTGTCGTCAAGATTTATCCACCATTCACCATATTGGCCAAATATTTTCCTTTAATGAGATAATCTATCTTTGGGGAGAGGAAATATGGGTAGGAAACCACCATTAACCCATCCAGGTAGGCAAGTTTGATCAATCGAAGGCCTCCTAGCCTTTCGCAACCATCCACAACTATTTTGCAAGTGAAATTCTCTTTAGCACCTCTTCCCATTGCAATTTTGATAATTTACCATATGCACATTGATATTAAAGCAATACGAACATCTACATACAACATGTATTCATACTTGACCCCCAACGTGGGTCCACAATATCTAGATTGGGAAACATAACTGAGATACAGGTAGTATACATTCTAATTTTCCAAATAACACAATCATGCATATCATTAAATTATACTTTGTCATTTATGGTTGCAATTCACATTGCAACATTTTACCTTTACACGTTCTTGTGTTGTTATTAAGCTACCCCTACTTAATCCCATTAGCAACATTAGTCAATTTTTTTTAATAAAATCATACCTTCTACAAAATATTGTTATACATAAGGAATTTTATCAAATTTCTCAATAATTCAACATGTAGAAAGTTATTGATCCTATTACTTTTCATAAACATTTTTCATGCATTATAACTATCATAAAAAGGAAGAATACACGTTCTTGATGTTACATCCAAGAAAAATCAAATTAAAAGTTTTCTTTTTTTTCAAAACAATAGTTAAGGAGACAATACTTTAATCATTATCACTCCCATAGTTTCTAACTCATACAACCTATCATTTCATTTATGCATGTGCATCTAATGAACAATTATTAATGCATACCAGATAACATCACACTCGAGTCATCAATTTGTAGAGTTGTACGACTTAAACAATAAGGTAATTAGAGTATCATCTAATTACTACTATCATCAATTTGATGGAACCATCTACTTAATCATTTTAATGACATTACTATATCATGATCCAAGTTGTCGTCACCTTCAAGACTTTTAGTCATATATATGCATTGTTTAAACAAGTATTCACTTTCACAATAATTTTAGTTTCATGCATACAATACCGTCATCCATAAAATTATATGCAAATATTCAATAATGTGTAAATGTGAATCATAGTTAGGGTAGCAAACCAAATATTTCCAATTTTCCACAATGAATTGTTACCAACGAACCAACACTTGAGGTAATTACCATATTCACTTATTTCCAACTTAAAATAAACTTTAATCAAAACCAATTCATGCATATAATTTTTATTAGTTAGTCATGCAACACTAACTAATCAATGTTACCAACCATATTAATGTAGCCATGACAAGACTCAATCAACAACTAGCTATTAAATTCAAGTCTCACTACTTGAATCATTGATTATTTTTTACATCTAAATGGGTTATTTCAATGTCATTTTAAAGCATTCTACTGTCCTCTTCAATGCCATTTCCCATATTCTACATTCATGCATTCATTTATTATGAATAATACATTGTAAGTTTTAGACATGTTCATTAAATGTATCATTAATATTTTCATGTTTGCAAAGGTTGGTAGTCAAATCTCACTTTCACTACTGACTGTTTAGACTTTTTCATAGGTGAAACAAAGGTTTTATTGTCTTTCATCCTCAACAGGATTCAAATGTTACTACCACAATTTTTCAACACTTTATTACTTACTACTCTTCAATGCGATTATAAACATGCATCATTCATCTTATGTCAAAAGTAGTATACAACATATTTTAATATGTAGATTGTTAGAATCATACCTGAGCTGATGCCCACCAGTATCATACCTTGATTTCCTTCCTCCTTCCAATTACCAAACGGTGCCAGTGCTGCAATCTTCAACTCATATACCACTTGTAATATCCCTTGGTAACCTCAAATGAAAATGCACGAATTTAGAAAAATTATACAGAATTTTACCCATGCGTAATTATCTAAATTACTATTCATGGTTCCTCATTAACTCTTAAATAGAATCCTCATCATTACATAGAGTAACCTTAGTAAAAGAATTGTAAGTTATATAACTGTTAAAAACCAGTATTGTAGCATATTCACATAAACTTTTTGATGTAACCTTGCATCATTTTCATGATTCATTTAACTAGATTACTTAATCACATACTTGATATTATAAACATTAGCTCATGCAATGAATCCACATCATATAAGTAGCACACAAGGAACCATATTATTAGACATTGATATACCCTAGAAACTCCATAGCGTGAAAACCAACAAATATTTAATTTTATTATTAAACACTCATGAGGGTGTTCAACCCTAACTCAATGGATTGTAAGAGGTTCAATCCCTTAAGCATTGTCATAAAATATTACAAAGAAATATCATTTAAACACAACATAGATATATAATATATATATATATATATATATATATATATAATATATATATATATATATATATATATGTTGTGTTTAAATGATATTTCTTTGTAATATTTTATGACAATGCTTAAGGGATTGAACCTCTTACAAGCCATTGAGTTAGGGTTGAAAACCCTCATGAGTGTTTAATGTAGCTTGTTTATTCTATCACTGGACCATCCTACAACTCACACTCCTCAATCTACATGGACCGATAATTTTTTACCTGTCACATTATTAAACATAATCTATCTTTTACAAGTCACTATCATTTCTTTCCATTGTTTACATCACCAAATTTTGATATCATGATTAAATAAAGTATTAGTCAACCAATAATCAATATTTAATAGTGATTCTTCAACATTTATTCATGTTGATACATGGAATGTAAATAAAATATCGCAACATGCTTCCTTTCACAACAATACTCATGCATTAATTATAAGCATATAGTTACCGAATCATGTAAAAATAAATACCACATTACTATGATTCTTCCCTCACATGAACACGTTCTTTTCCAAAGGAAAACCACATTAGCCATCCATTCTCATTTAAAGGATACTAACATCTCAGCTTTGATTTTTGTGCATGTAATTAGATAAAACTTATTTTAAGAAAGTTAGCCCCTCAGCTTTTTCTTTATGCATGTAACTAAGTAATATTTCCAATAGAATATATATTGTTATTATTACTGATGTGATTGAATGTCCCTTCTAAGGGAAGGTTAACACAATAGATACTATTATCGTGCACGCAAATGTAGGTCCCTTTTCCAAAAGCCTATTTTCCAAGATACAACTATTTAAAAAGTCTATTGTACATGTAAACACCTGCTGTTCTAAATTAAAACTAACATGTTAGTTCTTATTTCTTGTGTGCAGATATATGTATTTTTCCAAGGAAATCTAATGCATTTATTGCACACAATTATTTTATTTCTTTTCGATGGTATAACATAATATTTATTCTTTTCAAGAAACAAATTCATGTTTCTCTTCAAAAGGTATAACACAATAATTATATTATTTCCGTGCATATTTCTTTTCAAAGAATGCAACATTATAGTTCTACTTTTCATGGATGTAAAGATCATATTTCTGTTCAAGGATTCAAGCACAATTTTATTTTTTTTTCATGCAACAAAATCACATATTTCTTTTCAAGAAATATCACACACAGTAATTCTACTTTGTGCATGCAAATAACTTATTTCCTCCCAAGAAATATCAAGCACAGTAGTTCTATTTGGTGCATGAAAATAAATTACTTTCTTTCAATAAAGAAAAACATATATAAAATGACATAATATTTTTCCAAGAAGCAATTAATATTTTCTTGTAAGAAGCAACATGGTATTTTCCCAAGGAAACAATTATTCTTTTCATGCGAGAGGCAACATGATCTCTTCTCAAAGGAACAATTATTCTTTTCTATGAAAGTCTAACACAATCTCTTTTCTTTCATGAAACCCGTCTTTCTTTCTGAAAAAGCTTGGAAAAATCAGTATGATCCCTGTGTATTTAAGCACATGTGCATTTTTCAAGAAACTATTAAAATAATTACTAAAGAAAACCTGGCTATTTTTCATTTTGTTCACGTGATACTCACATAATCTTTTTCTTGAACTGACACATAGTTTCTCTATCATTCTAGATGCAAAGTTCTCATGTTTTCTAATCCATGTTTTATGCAAAAGAAAAATAGACAAGAAATTTTTCTAAGATGACAAGTAAGTTGAATTAACCTCTATGCATATACATAATGCATTTCACACAATTATTTAGCCGTGAAATCTTTTAAAAATTCAATGCACAAAACAATTATTCCTTTATGCACTAGAGTCCATGGAGGTTTTCCAAGAAAATAATCTTCACTCTTTATGACATGAAATAGTTTAAACAAATAAATTTAAATCTTATTATGTCATGCACCATATGAAAATGCAATAATAACAACACCAGATGCATATGCACAAAATAACGGATAAGTAGAATACAACTAGCTCATCGAAGGTACCATAATCGCTACACTCATGGTTGTGATGGTAATTGTAAAATCGTTATCGATATTTCATGTGTTGGAGAAGGGTTTTCGGTTTTCAAGCTTCTTAGACTTTTTTTCACCCTTTATATGGAACGCTCACATCTTGAAGCATTCAGAGCCAACCATAATTGCTTGATTTAATAGTTTCATTAAGGTTTCACTTGAGTGACTTGTAACCAGTAGAAGAATAATGATTTTTCCACCAAAAAAAGAAGGTCAAACCTAAGATTGCATTAGATTTCTCCCACCTCGAGATTCTGTTATTGAATGAATCATAAAGTAGTTCCAAACTGCACAAAACCCTAATGAATTTTGGCATCAACTAATCCCAATATGTTAATAATATACTTTATGTTAATGAATCAGATATTCCATGTGAACATCTTGGCAGGGAATACACACACACATACACACACATATCATTTTTTGTGTGGGGAAGAGACAGTGTATGTGAGATTTGAATATCTATGCTAACTAATTTATTTCAAGATACGATTTACATGTGTGTGTGGGGGGAGAGATTTTTCGAAATATCACTCGCACACACACACGCACACAAATATATATCATTTTTTGTGTTGAGAAGAGAGAGTGTATGTGAGATTTGAATATCCATGTTAACTGATTTATTTCAATATAAGATTTACATGTGTGTATATGGGGGAAGATATTTTTAGAAATATGTTAATAATATACTTTATGTTAATCAATCAGATATGCCACGCGAACATCCTGTCAGGGAATACACACACACACACACATATCATTTTCTGTGTGGGGAATAGAGAGTGTATGTGAGATTTGAATATCCATGTTAACTGATTTATTTCAATATAAGATTTACATGTGTGTGTGTGGGGGGAAGATATTTTTCTTACTCATTTTAATGATAATAAAATATTTAAGTCTCCAAAGAGAAAAAGTAATTGAAAGTAAAAAAAGTCAATTACTTTGTAATAATAATATAATAAAAGGGAGTTGTTTATAAATAAAATATTTTAATATACATAATTAAGTAATATCTAGTTGTATTTAAAAATATATTAATAACCAAAAAAATAATGTGGTCAACGTCCATAAATAATTAAAACATTGGTGCATATTAAATAAAACTATGTATAGATTGTTTATAACTTGACAATATTGAAAAAAAAACTATAGTTACAAATTTCAAATAGTATTATTATTCTACATTTTGTCCTATTTTTACGTATATTTTCCAATCAATTTTGTGAGAAATCTAGCCAAGATTTGTTAGATTTGTAAGTTTAAGTTGTGTAGACTACATAATGCAAGTTCCCATGAAATTTTTTGAGTCTTTGAATTATTAATGCCAGTTAAATTTTATATAATATATATTATTTGATTATATATAAAATATATGATCAAATTTTTTTTTTGTATTTAAAAGATATTAACATTTTAAAAATGATTCCTCTCTACCCTGTTAGATGTGTTAAGCAATATCTATATAAATTTATTATAATTAAATCGAAACATAAAAAACCCTGGAAAACAAAATTAAAGAAACTATATAATTTCAATTTAATTAAATTAATTTAGATTATTTTCCAGCAAAATCTATATAATTTTTTTTTTTTAAATTTACATTGAAATAAAGATTTATACCCCATTTCTTTTTACTTTTATTAAATCTCATATTAAAACAAGATTAAGTTAATTTATCTAAAAATATCAACCATATCCAATAAAATTATATCATCTATAAAATTTGCGCAGTACAATATGTTGAAGACATTTTATGACAGTTCAAAAGAAACTATGTAAATATTTTTGAATATGTATAAAAAGTGCAATGTTAGTCTTAGTTTTATCAACTTTAATTTAAATTGTTAAAAAATATTTAAAATTGGTTCATACTTAAATACTTTTACATTTAAAATAAATTAGTAGGTTAATAAAAATAAAATTATATAAAATAAATATTTTTCTAAAGATTTGTCCATACTGTAATTGTTAAAATTAAAACAACAATAAATTTATTCACTGTTATACAATTTAATAGTGATAATGACAAACTTCTTTTAGTTGTTGAAGATATTGGAGAGAGTGCTTTCAATACCTTTGGAATTGAAGGGATATTAAACTAAACAAGAGGCCGATCAAAGAAGCAAGGTGAGTTATGGAGATGTACATGCATTAAGTTTTGGTGATCTCTTTCTTCTAACTTGAACATGTTTCTATAGGCTCAAAGAGGTGTAGGAGCTAGGGACCACCCTTCTATATGTGTATCATTCTTTACTTTATGAAAACATGTTCAATTACTTAGGGATAGGTATTTTTAGGAAAACATGTTCGTACGTGGATATAAGTTATTTTTAAAGATGTTTTAAATAAATATTTCATAATTCTAGAGAGGTTTTATATAGGGAATATTAAATAATATTAATATATTTGTCTTTCACATTGTATATTATAATATATCATAATGATATTGATTAACATGTGTACTTCGTACCATATTATTATTTGTATGTATTTAGAGTACCATATTATTATTTTTATTAGGAGATTATTAATGTATATTTATGCTAGAATTTGAAAGTGTATATATCATAATGATATTGATTAACATAAGTAGTCATATTAATATATTATTATTTGTATGTAGTTAGAGTATCATATTATTATTATTTGCATGAGGAGATTATTAGAGTTTTTTTAGTTTCTAATGTTATGGAGTAGTTGAGACTATTTTTCCAACTATTTCTATTTTTGTGATTTGTTGCTAAATAATATGGTCTAATATGTATTTCTCTTCTATATTTTTTGATAGTTATAAATTATGACTTCTTTAGTAAAATTCCATAATATATTATTGCACCGAGAGGCGCTCTATAGCGTAGTATATTTCCGCCGATAGGTTCTCTACAACCTAGTATATGAGGGAGATGTTGTCACATTATGTAACATTACACTAAAAAATATTAAAGAAATAGAGGGAGGTGCGAGAGAGAGAAAGGAAAAAGAGAGAGGACTTGAGAGAGAGGAGAGAGGGGGGCGGAGAGAGATGGAGTTGGAAGGGGAAGAAAGACATAGAGAGAGAAAGGTGGAAGGAGTGGCCACGGGAGAGAGAGAGAGAAGAGAGAGAGAGAGAGAGGGAAGAGATAGAGAGGGAAATGAAGAGGGAGAGATAGATAGATATATAATATGGGGAGAGAGAGAGAGTAAGCATGACATGTGTTAGGGGGTTGAGATAGAGAGACAAATAGGGAGAGATGAAGGGAGGTATAAATATAGATGGCAGGGGGAGAGACGAAAGAAGAGAAACATAGAGAAAGTTAGGGAGAGCCAGGTAGAGTGAGATGGGGGAGAGACAGAGGGGAAGAGAGAGAAGTAGAGGAGGAGGGATATATACACGGAATGGAAGGTGGAGAGAAGAAGAAAAGAGTCTCACAGAGATAAATACAGACATAGAAGTTAGATCTAGAAAGTTATGAATATTTTATATTTTCACTAAAATAGATGTATTGATTTCAATGTAGTTGTTTATTTCTAATCATATTTGATCACATGCACTATATGCATTGATTTCAGTGGAAATCTCGATTTATAATTTTATTTAATACCTTACACTAGAATCATTGATTTCAGTGTTGATGTTGATTTCTACTCCTATTTGATTGCTTGCACAGGATGCATTGGTTTCAGTGTAGATATTGGTTTCTAATCCTATTTGATCTCTTGCACTAGATGAATTGATCTCAGTGTAGATGTCGATTTCTAATCATATTTAATACCTTACACTGGATGCAGTGATTTTAGCATACATGTTGATTTCCACTCATATTTTATTTCTTGCATTAGATGCATTGGTTTCAGTGTAGATATTAATTTCTAATCCTATTTGATTGCTTACACTAGATGAATTGATTTCAGTGTAGATGTCGATTTCTAATCATATTTAATACCTTACACTAGATGCATTGATTTTAGCGTACATGTTGACTTCCACTCATATTTTATTGCTTGCATTAGATGCATTCGTTTCAGTGTAGATATTAATTTCTAATCCTATTTGATTGCTTGCACATGATGCATTGCTTTCAGTGTAGACATTAATTTCTAATCCTATTTAATCGCTTGAACTAGATGCATTTGTTTAAGTGTAGATGTCAATTTATAATCATATTTAATACCTTACACTAGATGCATTGATTTCAACGTAGATGTTGATTTCTAATCATATTTGATTGCTTGCATTAGATGCATTGGTTCCAGTGTAGATATTGATTTCTAATCCTATTTGATTGCTTTCGCTAGATGTATTGATTTCAATATAGATGTTGATTTCTAATCCTATTTGATTGTTTGCTATACATGCGTTTATTTTAGTGTAGAGGTTGGTTTCTAATTTGACGCAACAAGATGTATGTTGTACATTAATTTCAAAGTAATTAGATTAATATTGTGCATTGATTTCAATATAAGCACATCTCTACCTCCTCCATCTATATCTCTATCTATCTATCTATCTTTCCCTCACTCCCATTCCCCTCAATCTCTCTCTATTCCCCTTCTCTCTCTCTCTCCTAACATTTCTCTCTCTCCATATATATATTATATATATATATATATTATATATATATATATATATTATAATATATATATATAGATATCTTCCCTCCTGCCTATCTTTGCTCTCTCTTCTTCCCTCCTCTCCTCCTTATCTATATCTCTATCTCCCCTTACATCTCCTTCTCACCCCCAAAACACATACACTCTCTCTCAATATAAGCACATAAAAATTATTCAACATTAGATACAGTACTTGAATTTTCATCCTATATAAAATGTTTTCTTACCCCAAATGTTTGCTTCTTGAAACTAAAAACTATTTATACTTGGCAACATTCATATTATTTCCGTTTGCCATCATCCAACATTGTTAATTAGTTTGCATTCCAATGCAGTAATAGAAAATAACTACCATTGAAAATTATTTGGGGTTAACACTCCATAATTCAGAATGAATGACTTTGGAGAAAACTTCTATTAATATTAGAGAGCAACAAAGACAAGGTATGTTGTTTACTATAGTAGATCGAGTTAAATATTTGAATGGTCTATGATTTGAACTGCTATTTTCATATGATGGATATGAGAAAATGGAAAAAAATAGTTTCAGATTGATTGCAATGAAGATTTTTTGTAATTGAATATATTCTTAGTTTTCACATTTCCTATGTATTAAAATTGTTACATTGACACTTTGTAGTCAAAATTTGTATTTCATCATTTTTCACCATTCAAGTTACTAGCAGTCTCTCTCATCTCAACAAACTGAGGTAACTAAGAAAATTTTAAATTAAATTGCCCAAATTAATATTAGACATATTTAGTATATTTAAAATGATCAAAATAATTAGATGTTCAACAAATTTTGTATGACCGCACATGACTGAAACCGGCCTAGATCTATCTTAACACTGGATCTATGAAGCATTGAGACAGGTCAAATCTCTCGAGGTGCAAACCTTTCTTAAAGTTTTGCACTCAAAAAATAGGTTTTCACCTCGAGAGGTTTGATCCCTCTCGGTACTTGATAGATCCAGTGTTAACATGGATCTAGCTCAAGTGTGGAGATCTACTCATGGGTGGGATTTCTCACGCCTTGTTGGGAAATTTCAAATTATTGAATATTAGAGAACTTTCTTCTAAGGTTTATGCTCATTGTTTCCTCGATTTAAGAATCTTTCTTGTGGGATTTTCTTTCACTATGGAAACATCTTTTTGTATGAACATGAGCACATATAACTATTTGCATCCACATCAATTTATTTAAATTCTCATTTAGTATCCCATACTTTCTAAACCTCTCGTGAATAGGATGCATTCGTGAAGAGGATTGTTTCATATTATTCCAATTCAATCTCTAAATCCCATGGATTGAGTTCCACCAAGGCTCCTAGAAAGTAGAAATTGCCGAATTATTTTAAAATTTGGAAAACAAATGCCTTCAGTGACTATCATATCTTAATAGTTTTATCTATGTTGATATAAGCAGTAACCCACCTAGTCCTCTAGCTCAAAGCATAATTCTCCATCTTGGTATTTTTATGCTTGTTAGTGTCCTAAACATTTAGGTTTGTTTTGAGGCCCTGTATCATGTTTTTCGATGTGGTAGGAGCACAGGAAATAGTCATAAGCTTTGGCCTACACCTCAATCAGAAATTGTAATTGTTGACTAAACCTTGCCAATGGGCTACCAAGTTAACCAAATAGAGATTGTATGCAATAGTTATGACCTAAATAAGTTTGTGTACCACTAACCCCATCGAGGCTTGAAAACCTTTTTCCATTGCTCCTTTCAAGGTTAGGTTTTCAGACCACTGGGGATCTTTCTTTAAGCTAAAAGACCACTTTGTTAGCCTCTTGTAATATCCTTCATGATTTTAGGTAGCTTCCATATCTCTTTCTCTAGTGACAACAACCACCATTCTAGCCAGTTTATGTTCTACAATATTCTAGTCCATTTATTAACAAAAGTTGGGATTTCCACCACATTATTGTAATCTTTTTTATATTTCTCTATGCGTCTTCCATTTACTTTCCTAAATTTCATTTCATTCCTTATATACCCTAGATCAGTGGTATCAAATAAATGTACTCCTTCTAGTTTCTCAGTGCATGTCCCCAATGAGTTACAAGTATAGATAGTTGGTTCTTGATTTAGCTTCACATGGGAACGATCAATATTACATCTAGTGTCGTCCCATGGTCAAAAATACAAGAGATGAGATATAAGAATACCCTATCAATTTGTTTTTGAAGGAAGCACTCACACGACAAAGGAATGAGATAATGGAATACGTCACCAAGATCCTTTGACGACTACCAACAATGGTCAAGGAACCTTCAAAAACCCATAATTTTGGTAGCGTGACAATTCAAGGTAAAATTTAACTTTGATATTCCCTTATTTAAGACACAAATAGATGTATATGCTTTAGAGAAACAATCATATCTGTTAGAGGGATATTACTTTATCCAAAAAAAAATGACAATGAGAAGATCACCTTCACTCTAATAGCCCTCATGAAAAATTCATGTAATAAAAGTTAATAAAGCCAAAATAAGACCATGGGTAAGGGACACTTATTCCAAGTTGAATGTTAGGCGAATATATCCTAGTGGGTATCCCTAGATGTGTGTTTTGGCTAAGGAAAATTGTCAAAGGCTAAGACAAAGGCATTAAAAGGTAAAAAGGGATTTTTGGCACAATTATTTATGAAAATAAAGTAAATTAGAAGAAAATGAAGGTGAAATGTGACAAGTTGCATGTTAAGAGGAAATTGAAGCAAAACAATGGAAAATGAACAAAATAAAGGCCTAGTGCATAAAAAGGCTTCTGAGTATCAGTTCACGGCTTTCTTGAGTTCAAACTGGGAGCTCTCTCATTATCCTCTTTCTCTCTCACTCTCTTGGTCACTTGGAGTTTTCTTGGAGCAGTCTAGTTTGGAACAAGGAAAGGAAAAGCAAGCAAGGATCAAGGAAAGGAAACTAGCATCAATGAGATTCAACAAGAATACTTGCAGGTAACCTTTTGCATGTGTGATTCCTAGCTGGTTTGGAAATGCATGGCTTTGCATGTTGGTGTATGGTTCTCTTGTTCTCGGTGGCATGGTTTTGCCAAGTTATGGTAGTGGATTTCAGCCCATCTAGGCATTTTTCCAAATGCCATGGTATGCTCAGATGTTTCTTTTGGTTTGAGATTCGGAATTTCCGATGGATTTTAGAATCGAGGGTGGAGGTGGTCTCAAGGTTCATTCAAAAAGGCCTAGGAATCCCTTGACCTAATTTTGCAGGATACATGGTAAAGCCTAAAGTAGTAGTCTCGGTTCAGGTCCTACTGATCCAGGTTTTGATCATGGTAAAGCCTGAGAGACAAGGAGACAAAAAATTCCTCAAGGATAATGATGGATTGCACATGGAATACCAAGTTTGGTTGGGTTATAATCGGAGCACCAGTTTTGGTGTGATCACGGTTTGATGAGGGTGGAGGTGGTTTCACCTATGGATTCCCTTGGTTTTTCTTGGATTGGTTGTTCTATGAGATCCCAAGTTTATGATTGGAATATGGCATGGGGTGACTCACTGAAAGAGAGATTTGGTTCGGCCATTTCTATGGTCACATGGTATGTGGAAGTCCCGAACCTGTTCAGATTTTCCTATGATTAATAAAAGCTAAGTTCCTTTACTTTTTCGTTGATTTATATGTGGATTTAATGACTGTCATATCTCTAATATTTATATGGTTTCTTTTGTTGTAAGCACGGTGGAATGAGTGGTTTATTTCATGGTTATTTAGTATATTTACTTGCAACTGTTAAATGGATGGATGCAAGAACTAATTGATGATGTATTAGTTCAATGGAGAAGGAGGTGATCCTTCTGGTTATGTTTCATAAGTTGTTTCAGTTGTTCATGCTATGCCTTGTATTGTAGACCTATAGGTTGCATTGATACCAAGTTCTTGACATAATGTCAGTCTCAGTTGGGGATTCTTAAGCCTAGTCGCGAGGGTGATTCTTTTATTTATCAACACTTTTATCATGTTTTTAATGAATTCTAGCAGTTACAACAAGTTTTGGGTAGAGACTAGGATTCTAGGCTAGAAAAGTGGCTCAAATCTTGGGGTCACTGGCATAGAACTAGAAATTTTGGTCCACAGTCACTGAAAAGCAAGCTTGTGATAGTGACTTTGGATTTTCGGTTACTCCCTTGCCCATAGCATGAGAATGACTATGGACTAAGAATAGCAGAATAGTAATGGGACCTAGGGACATGTTGTCTTAGTGGCTAATTTGTCTCTAGAGGGTTTTGTTGATGATGCTGGATGGCTGTATGTGATGTTTTGTCGATTCCACTTCCTTAAGGTGATGTAGGAGGTCAAATTTGATTGTAGTAGCATCTCTCCTCATGTTTTCTCCGGTTGGCATGGTTAATTTGGGTGGACCTTAGAAGGGGTGTTATAGATTGGTATGAGAGCATGGTTACGCCCCCTTTGGGTCATATCAGAAGCTACACATAGGGTGAATATTTTGGTCATGCATGTGTGTCAATTGCATGTGTGGCTCTTACATTTGTGTTCCATTTTCTTGTTGCACTGCATCATATTGATCATGGTAGTAGTAATTTTATCACGAAAAACATGATGATAGTTTTATGAAATGCATCGTAATGAGCATATGACTGGTTATACAATTATGCGTAGATTGATTACATCCTGGTACGTTGGGTTTCATTCTCGGTTATTTGATTACATGCATCAGTCTTGTAGTTTGATAATAAGAATTGATAGCTTATGCTTGTCTACATGTAGTTATGCATATGTGTAATTGATTAGGCATTGCTTATGCATGTGGATAGTTTCATGAGGCAATGTGTATACTGAAGTAATGGTTGTTTTCATGCATGATGTCATAGCATCTGTTATCACTCAGGTTTTCCCAAAAGTTGTAAGAAAGGGAAAGGAGGCCGAGGTAACCACAAACCAATCTTTTAGACACAAATTCTAGCCAACTTGCATCTAGAGAGGGCTCTCTCTTTAAATTTTAGCTTTGTTCTTTAAATATATTAGGCTAGTTGTGAAGTTTGGGAGTTTTGTTTGAGTTTGGGTGGTAAGATTCAATATCAGAGGTGTAGGACCGATTAGTTTAGGCCATTGGGATAATGGAGTCAAGTAAGATGGCTTTACTGGACTTGGTTTCTTAACAAAGGATGGTTTCATAGGGAAATATTGTCAAACAGGGAACACATAAAGACTTGAAATAAATGGAATCTTTTCAAAATAGGTGAAGGGCAGTTAAGAATCCTTCAATCTGTTTGAAGAGGGAACGTGAATGATTACTAATAAAGAGCAGTTAAGTATTCTTTAATAAATAATCAAAGTGGAAAAATTAGAAAACAGGAGCAATTAAGATTTCACTGTTTATTCTAATTCAAAATAAAACATAGAAAATGATAACTTTTGAAGACAGAGTGCAATAAAGCATATTCTGAATTACTCTTTTTTGTTTATCATTCAGATATGAAACAAAGATGATATAATAAACAAGGAAAACTTTAAAACATAAAGTATAGAGGACTTATTGACCCGGTGTTTGATTCAAGAAATTCGTGAAAAGTCCATGCATTAATTCTTTGTCCAACAAGCCATACAAAAATTTGATCCAATCAACACTTTATTCCAAAAAACCTATATTACAGCAATGTATATGAATCCACCCTCAATACTCCAATTGAGGGAATATTTATACAAAATATTTTACACAAAATATCTCATAACAGAGTGAGATATATTCTAGTGATAACTAATCATTTTTACAAGAAAATAGAGACAACTAGTCTCGAAGATAGGAGAAAAGCAAACTGATGTTGTGCTGTTCCTATTTGTGTTGAGTGTGCTGGAGGCAAGTCCTTTTATTTGGCTTGCTACTATCTTCTTTAGTAACTTCGTGCTGGCTAACCTGTTTGACTGATTCTCTTTATTTGCTCTGATATTCTTCGACCTGTTTTGACCCCTTGTTCACCTTTATTCATCTAATCATGGTAAATAGCCTAAAATTTACCTTTTACCAAAGATAAAATTTACAAAATTTCTAACATATCTTCCAACCATTTCTGCTCTGGAAATTTGTGCTTCTGAAGTTTCCTGAGAGTTTCATCAGTCTTTGTATATCTGAAAAAGTTAGGCTGGATGGTGAATAAATGCTTTACCTCATGTTCAATATAAAATAAGTTCTCTAAGTTGTCATAGAGAACTCGACCCGTGGGGAGTGCTTTCACTCTTGATGCACTTGTTGATGAGCTAGCTTGATTACTAGAATACTTATTCAATTTATCTACATAATCAATGTATTTCATCAATTTATCATTAATGACCAAAGGACTTGGTAGCCCTTTACTTTGCAAAACTGTGAACTTCTTCATAAAAGAATTGATTTCTACTTGCATATCCTGGCACCTTCTTTCTAAGTTCTGCATCAAAGCTCTCTTGGTTGGAACCCTTTTGATTTCCAAAATGGTATCTATCTTGTTTGAGATGCCAAGTTCTTCCAGTTGTTCTCTGTTTCTGTTATTCAAAAAATGTATAAGTCGATTGGCTTTCTCTGGCATTTTACCTAGCTTTGCTCTTGTTCGCTGAATTGCTCCATGGGTTGTTTTTACTAAGTCAATTTTTTCATAGATCACTTGGATAGATGGCCATATTTCATTTATAGACTTAATGATATTAGCCCAAAGGATTTTCCTGATCTCTGCCAAGGGCTTATCAAAGGTGAGCTCTTGTTCTAATTTTTTTACTTTACTTTCTAAGGCTTTAAGTTTTTTCCACAATACTTATTTTGGAGATATCATAATTTCTCTCTGCTTTAGCCAATTTCTCCTTCACCTGTTTCAACTCTATAACTTGTAATCTCAATTCTTCCATGGCCTTTATCAATTCTTCTATGCTCATATTAGTATTGTACCTACTATTGATGTACTTGTTGCAATTGTACTTGTAATTACCTATGCTGAGACTGCTGGGACATTTGGAGCTATTGTTTTTCCAAGTGTAAAAGGAATTGCAGTTGAGACTATGGAGATTACCTTAGGAGGCTGAGAGGTTGACTCTCCTTGCTTTTCTTTCAGTACTTTTTCTAATACCTGCTCTGTATCATTCAATCTTTCATTAAGTTTTAAGAGCAGGTCCATCATGTCCTCTTCAAATTTCTATTGTATAACTTCTGCAGTTTGTGGATGCCTTGAAGGAGATAGTTTCAGTTGTTTCCTTAGGGCAGCAATGTCCTCTTCCTTTTTCTTGATTAGTGACTTTATGCCTTTAGAATCTTTGGGATCATTTCCCAATCCAATGATGATCTCTTCCAATGATTTGATTATGTTATCCTTGGCCAGAGAAGAGGATTTCTCCAAATTTAATTGAGCAGTTGTATTATCCAAGGAATTTTGTAACTTGTGGGCTAGCACTGGTTTGTCAGTCAATGTAGAAAAAACCATTTCCCTAGTTTTCTTGTGGAGCTCAATTTGGTACATAGGATGAATATCTTTGGCTAGGACCTCCAAGTAGCTTATAATGTAATCTTATGTTGATTGGAGTTGCTGCGCCTTTGGCTTAAAGTAACTCATCAACATTTAGCCTTCTTTAATGTCATAGGCTGACATTAATCTCTCCTAGTTTGTGGGGGCCATTTTCAAATACTGACTGTAGATTTGAATACTTACAGGACCATTTGTGGCTTTTATGTCTGTGAAGGTCTTCTTGATGTATGAGGCCTGTTTTCTTTTTGGCCTAAGGGATGACACTTTTGTACTGTGTTGTCTTTCTGACTCTTGCATCTGTGAGCTAGCATATGTTCCTCCCACTGTAAAAGTTTGTTGGCTAGCTCTTTCTTCTCTCTGGATGTCTACAGTTTCTTCAATTATTTCCTCTTTTGACAAAGGGTTCAGTCTTTGCCTCTTTGATCTAGGCTCCCCTGTGGGTCCACTAATAGGTGTGGTGGTTTCTTTTTCTCTTTTTTTATCTCATTCCTCATTTAGAGGAGTTTTCAATGCTGGACTTTCTACTGCTTTAGTTTGGGCTGGAGGAATTTGTATTGAATCTGTTCTTTGGACATTCCCGGTTGATCTATTATTGTAGGCTGCTCTGCGGTCTCTATTTTTTTGCCTTTGGAAGTCCTTGTTGCTGATATGTTGGCTTCCTATGGAGGTTGCTGAGAATTTCCTGCAGAGGATGTACCAATTTCTGGTCTTTGAGTCTGCTTGAATGGTACCTGTCCAAAAGAGTCCAAGCCAAGGGTCTTTTCAAGATCTCTCATAGCATTTTCCATTTTTTCCTATTCACTAATATCTTCTATTAGGGTCTCTTCTACCCATTCATCCAAGTTTACAAAATTCTCAATCTCTGGGATCCTATGGTGGATATAGGGGGATAACCTGTTCTTTGTTCTTCTGTGACATATGAAACTGTTAGGGTCATATGGCACCCACCAAAAAGTATTTCTTAATTTAAGGCAGTCTTCTAAAATCCTTTCAGCTTCTTGCTATGCATCTCTAGAATTGATGACAAAAGGGCCTAGCTGGTTTTTTATTCTTAACTGGGCCTTCTTCTTTGCAACACAAAAATGGACTAAATCTGCATTGATGATTTGTCTGAAATAATCTAGTGCAAATAATTTCATGGGCACATATTTTGGTAACTTGAAAGGGCAAAGCTCACACCCATACATTCTGATTTCTGCGTGATTTTTGTACAGGTACCAGTCACCTATCTTGTATTGCTTTCAAAGCCAGAGAATTTTCTTCAGGTCACAACTGATCCTAGGAGGGGAAACTCCTATCAACAGAGAGGTTGCTGGATGTACAAATAAATCAATGAACTCATTATAGGTGTAAGGGGACTCCAGGGTTTTATGAAAAATGAACTCCAAAAGATCAAAGACCTTTGATTTCCTTTTGTGTCCAATTTCCTGATGGGGAAAGAAAAGTTGTATGGTAGATGATATAATAAAAGATGGTATATAAAAGATGTGTATTTGAAAACTCCTTCTCTTTCCAAATTCATGAACTGATCATGGATTTTATTGGCAATGAAAGTGGTATAGTCATATTTGATAGCAGAGGGTTGTCTTAGAGTGAAGATTGATAGTAACACTAGGGTAATATCATCAACAAATTCAGTAGAATTAAATCCCATGATTAGGGATATCATGTCAACAATGAGTCTACCAGTTTCAGTGAAATAAGTCTGCAGATATGGAGGTGGGCCTTTGGGCTGGTAGTTTGGTAACATGAAGGTTTGAGCAATGCGGTTTATTCTGATTGAGATAACTTAGGGGCTTTTTCAAGTAGATATCCCAGGGAAAGAGGAGCAAGGGGTTGAGTGGAGTGGAAAGATATCATTTCATTGATAGATTTGGTAGTGATGGGAAAAGGACAGTTTGGGATGGGGACATAAATTCTCTATGGATAGGGTCATAGTTGGCACAACAATGATGAATTATCTCTGGGAAAACATGGACTAAGGGGAGGAAATACATGGGAAGGTTAGATTCCCACAGTCCAAAAATGTTAGACTTATTCAGATGACTATCTCTGATTTGGCAGAAGATTTGGGGATGGTTACTATCACCAGATAGGTCTTTTATCTAAAACTCTTTGTTGTCCAATGGTAGATAATATAAGTCTCTGTGAGGTGCATTCATGGGCGTGACATTTAGGGCTATAGGGGCTTCCATATTTGGTTCTTGTCTATTCAAAATGGACTTCAGGCTCTCTATGGGAAAACAAACTAAATACCAGGTTTGGGGTCTTTTTATGGCAGCTATAGACTACTTTTAAGTTTAAATTTGGCCTTCCCTGGTAAAATTCTCAGTGGAAAACTGAAATTGTAGGGTTGTAGAGTAAATTGGGTAAATACTTGGATTAAGGGGGTAAATTGTGTAATTGCAAGTTGAATGACGGGCTACAGAGCACAATGCTAGAGTTTCTCGGCCGGGTGGTGGGCTGAATGCTCGAATAGTCGATTGGACGTTATTTTGCATGGGAGCATAGTTTGCAGAGAATAATAGTGAAAATGACATTTAGTTAGTTCTATTTAACAAAAATAAGGTTGGTGAGTCTTTTTGGCTTTATCAGGTGGATCACATAAGCATGATGGGACGCTTTGTCGTTATGTGGAGGGTGGTAAGCAGTTTGCATCGCACCGCTTTTGAGGTCGGGGAGTTTTGGGCCAGGGGCGACCGAGCATGCTGGCAGCACAGCGCGTCGTGAAGGTACGACGGAAAACTGCCTGGTGATCACGAGTTAAAGCGCAGTCACCAAGGGGGTCGCAATATTGTTATCATCCATCAGATAAAAGTGAATTGATCAGATGCTGGACGGGCGTGGGACATGGTGGGGATTTAATGCAGTGTGCCCGACATAATAAACAAAGTTTTAATCATACCCGGGGCATTTTGATTGGTTGGGGATGGTTATTAATTAACCAAAATGGTTAATTAATCCCATATTTTTTGGAGTGGGGAAGGTTATTAATAAATTTCAGATAAATTTATTAATTCCTATTAAGCAACATTTTATGTTTATAATTAACTGGGGCGGGAATATATAAAAAATCAGGGATTTACATATAATTACACTAATACGGGAAGGGTTAAAATTTATTTGGGATTTATATAATAATAGTTAAAGTTAATATGAAATAAAACGATAACGAGCGCTAAGTAAATGTTAAATATTTACACTAAACTTAGGCTAAAGTGGGAAAATGGGTTTTCAGGTGATATTATGCATTTCCTAAGCAAAAACGTTTTTTCACTTAGGTGAACTTTATGAAATGAAATGAATGACTAATGGATAATTTTGAGTACTTAGGCTTTTAGATCATTGGGCCGAGGGTTCGATCCCTCCAGAAGTCAGAGAAACGCTCTGAGCCCCCTTGATTTTCAAAGACCTTAATACTTAGGGGAAATTAGTGAAGTATTTAGGGAAAAATGTGAATTGAAGTTAGTTATTTAACCTTGCTTTGCTTGAACTGCATCAAGTGAAATAACTACCTTGCACTTGTGATAAAAGTAAAATTTAACACATTTAGAAACATTTTTTCATCACAAGTATCATTCTGCAACACCATCTACCTACCCTATCTACTTTAGCCTGACATTTTTTCTTCTTTATTTGGGTGCACTTAGACTGGCAAACCCTTATCAAATCATCCTTTTCTTTTACATGGCAAGCCTACCTAAGTCTGTAGTTATTACATCCAAGGGCTCAGATTAAATTGTTGAGCTCCTTTCTATTTACTCTACCTATCTACTCATCTGCCAAGATTAAACAGTTTGGTTAGATTTTATTCTATATTCTACAACATGAAATTGGAAAATGAATGAGCCAAGTTTAAACAGTTTGACTCTCCATAAATTGTGGTAAAATTTTAACAAGTTGCACACAATCACTTTTTACAGAAAATGAAATAGTAGTTGCATTTGGGCTTGCACACTTTCCTGGTCTATTTTGTTTGGGGTTCATTCCTTTCACTTTTTTTACTATTTTATTCTTTTTACCCTTTGATTTTTGTTTTAGGGTATACCACCTTTACATTTTTTTTTATTTTTTTTTGACAATATGGAAAATCTTTGCAACAAGAAAGGTATGAACATATTACAGAGCTCATCAAGTCAAGCATGAAATATGACACCTATTGGTATAGGAGCATAACACTGGCTCCACTTGGGGATGGATTTTCCTGGTCAAAAGTCAAGAACAACAGGTTAGATGGCCTTCTGAGTGACTTTGACTATGCTTTGAAATCTCCTTCTACTGGTTTCTTTATTGTGTGTATGACAGTAACACTTGTGAAGTCTAGGGCCTTCTCTTCGGGCTTCAACTTCAAAAAGTCATTATCCAATCCAAACTATCACATTACCAAGGATATAGTATGTACATGTTAAACTAGAATATATTAAAAAGTTGGATCAAAGTAATGTTTCAGCATCCGACCATTAACTAGCCCTTCTTTTATCTCTATACCATCCAAATTCTTCAAAAAGTAAGTATTCTTCCCTTGTAAGGCCTCGATAATAAAAGGTCACTTCTATAAGAAGTCAATCTTCCCATGTTTTTCTTTGTCTTCTCTCCTTGAATCCTATCTCAAAACTTTGTCTGCAAGGTAGAAATCTTCTGCCTTGGTTCTCTTATCAAAAAATTTCTCAAGTTTCTCTTGCACTATTTGGGATCTTTGATACATTTCTTCTCTGGTCTGCTGCAAATGGATGGTTTGGTTAATTCTCCTTTGAATATCATTGGGCTCCACCTGAGCTTCCTGAAGTAATTTCATTACAGGAATTCCTAAAGATGAAGGAAATACAGCCTCCAAACCATAGACTAGTTCCAATAGATTTCTTTTTATTGAGTCTGTCTTCCCATAGTGGATTAGTAAGTTTCATGTGCCAATTTTTCTTATTTTCTTCCTATAATTTCTTAATAATATTAATTAGGCTTTTATTGGAATAGTCAGCTAAACCATTACCTTGAAGGTAATAGGCTGTGGAATGGCCTAAAGTAATATGGTATTTGTTACATAAACTTATCATTTTATTGGATTTGAAGGCAATAGCATTATCAGTGACGATCTTTTAAGGATATCCAAATCTAGACATTATATTGGTTTCTAGGAAACCTATAATGATTGTGTCATTGGTTTTTCTACAAGGAATGGCTTCTATCCATTTGGTGAAATAATCTATGGCAGTTAAAATCCATTTATGTTGGCCAGAAGAGGGAGGGTGGATTTCTCCAATGAAGTCCAGACCCATTGTTGGAAGGGCTTTTCAGTAGAAATCAGTCTCAGGGGTAAGGGTAACAATTTCCTCTTGCCTTCAAAAATATGACATTTATGGCAAGCAGTAACAAATTTCTTTACAACAGTGAACAAGGTTGGCCAATAAAACCCAGCTCTGAGGATTTTGTCTGCAGTTGATTTCCAGTAAAGGTGTCCACCATAGTCTCTTGCATGAAATTCTTTAAGAACCTTGTCAGCTTCTTCTTTTACTAAACAATTCAATAGAATACCTTCATGATTTTTCCAAAAGAGAACATTATCTAAAATACAAAATTTCGAAGCTTTCATCTTTAAAAACCTTTTCTTTGTTCTGGATAACCCTGGAGGAGCTTGCAGGTTTAATAGTACATAAATTATATCAGCATACCAAGGTGAATCTAAGAAGGGTTGGTTGATCCGTGGAGTCGCCATCTCCTGTTCATTATCTAGTTCATTAATATCCAGGGCTTGGCAATTTGTTTCAGTCATGAGTTTTACCTAACCCTGTCCTTTTATAAGCTTTGTGGGTTTTATTTCAATATCATATTCGAATATAGTAGCAATCCATTTACCTCGTTTGCATTCAATTCCATCCTGGATCAAGAAGTCTTTGACAACAGCATTTGGTACATAGGATATTACATGGAAGTACAATATGTAGACTCTAAAGTCTTTAATAGCTTTCACAAGTGAATAGGCTTGTTTTTCCACGATTTTGTATTTTAATGGTGCATCTCTTAGTGTTTTAGTGAAAAAGGCTATAGGTTTCTCACATCCTTGATCATCCTTTTGCAGTAAAACAGCTGCAATGGTTTGTTTTGATGTAAATGAAAATATTATGAAGTCTCTATCAAACTTTGGACTTGTCAGGACCAGTGTTCTAGTCAAAGCCATTTTAATTTCTTCAAAGGCTTGTTTGGCTTCTACTGTCCATTTAGCTTTTGAATCCTTTTTCAACATATTATTAAGAAATCTAATTAATTTAGTTAAGTTAGATATAAACCTTCTTAAAAAGTTAATCTTTCCTAGGAAAGCTTGAAGTTCTTTAACATTTCTAGGGTGGGGTATCTGTAGAATGGCTTCTACTCTAGTAGGATCAATTCTAATGCCATATTTGGAGATGATATGGCCCAAGAGTTTGCCTTCTTCTAGAACAAACATGGAATTTTTAAGATTTAGAGAAATTACATATTGCCTGCATTTTAAGAATACTTGTTTCAGATGATATAAATGTTGTTAATCTGATTTAGAAAAAATAGTAAGGTCATCCAGATATATGACCAAGAAATCATGAATTTATTTTGCAAAAGCTATGTCCATTTCTTGTTGAAAAGTTGCCCCTGCATTCTTGAGTCCAAATGGCATTTTAACATACTTAAATGTTCCCCATGGTGTTGTAAAAGTAGTTTTTTCCTAGTCATCAGGGAGAACTAGTATCTGGTTATAGCCTGAGAACCCATCCAAAAGTGAAATCCTAAAAGCACCTACCACCCTTTGTAAAATATGATCCATCTTAGGTAAGGGGTAATTGTCCTTCAAAGAAACCTTATTTACATTTCTTAAATCAACACATAGTCTAATTTCTTGAGTCTTTTTCCTAGTAGGTACTAAATTAGAAACCCACTCTGAAAATTTGATGGGAGAAATTATCCCTACTTCATACATTCTTTTGATTTCCTTTTCAATTAAGGAAAGTAGTACAGGGTTAATCCTTCTGAGATTTTGTTTAAATGGTTTTTGATTTTCCTTTAAAGGTATTGTATGTTGAATTATAGAGGTATCATAAGATTTCAGATCCTCATAGCTCCAGGCAAAGACGTCCTGGAATTCTCCCATGAATTCAACGTATTTGAGTTTTTGATCGGGGGGAAAAGATTTGCATAATTTTACCATTTTTGGATTTTCTTCAGTTCCCAACTTATAGTTTTCAATGTCAGCTTTTAGAGGTTCCATCTTGGGTTTCCTTGGGATATCATTAAAATCAAAGAGATCTTCCAAAGGAGTTAATCATTTGGGCAACTGATTATCTTCAAAATTAATAACTTCAGATTCTCCTTCAATAATTTCATCAATGTCCATTTCTTTGAGATCCTGCATTTCTTTATTGGTAAATTGTGTTGGGTGAAGCATTTGAGTTGTATTTTCTGCTGAAATGTCTGCTTCTATCTGATTTATTTGACTAAACTCACTAACAGTATCTATATCTATATTAGTGCTAGAAAACTCTTCCTCTAGGGTCAGGAAGTTGTTAATCTCAATATCATTGTCAAACACTTGCGAGTTCTTTACATTGTCAGGTATGGTTGGCCTGTGTCTGATCTTAGCTGTGAACTGATGATTGGGCTCAAATGGTAGTTTATAGGTGTTGGCAAATATTTCCAGACTATGAGTGTGCAAATTATGTTTTCTTGGGATTTTAGCTAGCTGAGTTTCTAGAAATGTATTGAGAATCTCAATCATTGTTCCTCTCTAAGATATTAATTTGGGATTTTTTGTGAAGAAATTTCTTTTTATCTGTTGAATGATTAAATCAGAATCTCCTAGGACTGATACCCTAATTGCCCCTAAACTTTTGACCAGTTTAAGACCTAGCAACAGAGCTTCGTATTCAGCCATATTATTAGTGCATCTAAAGTTTAATCTGTAGGCGTGACCTTCAACATGATCATTTTCAAGATTGTGGACCCAAATTCCTGCTCATGCTCTTAACTTGTTAACTGAACCATCAAATTCTAAGTACCAAAGGATCTCATGTTCATAATTAGTATCAGGAGTCCCAAGAGATTTGTTTAATAGGAAGATCTAATTTTTTAATCTCTTTTGTTTCTTTTTGAGTATCTGATGTATCATTGTTCTCATAAATTTCTTGAATTTGAACACTAGACTTTTCATTTGTAATTTCTTCTTGTTCAACTGCTAAAACTTTTACTTCAATCAAAGTGTCAATTTCAGCATTGTAAAGGATGAAAGAATCCATATCATAGTGAATGGAGTAGATAGAAAAATTTTGAGGTCTCTCCTAGCTACTTATCACATATTTCATTAAAGTTTCTCTGTATAATTTCTTAGGTTGACCAAATACTAAAATAGTAGCATAAGATATGTCCAATTGTAGAGATCCTTGAATCTTAGCACTCTAAGATCTAGACAAGAACATACCTTACTTTGGTGGAATATCAACTACTACTATGTCCATTAAGATGGTTTTGGTAGGATATTGGACTAGTGATACACATAAATATTTGATCAATCTTAGACATCTAACCTGACTTGAATCAAAAGAGAAAAGGTCTTTATACGACCTGGTCATGTCTAGGTCCAGTTTCTCAATCAAAGAATTAGGCATTAAGTTATGAGAAGCAGCAGAATCAAACATGGAATTATGAAGTATTTTATCATGTATGTTCAGACATACATAGAAAGGAGGGATTCCTCCATCTACTGATTTTCCATTTACCTCAGGGCCAAAAATCAATTCAGGTTGGTCATCAAAAACATTTACTCAATCTTCATCCACAGAAATTTGGAGTGATCTACTGATTTGACCTCTGTAGACATCATGTTTAGCTAATTCTGACAATGGAACAACTATATTTAATTTGCCTACTTCAGTCTCAAGGTTAAAAGGTTTTTCAGTTTGAGTTCTTGTATTTCAGATAGTAGGATTGTCTTTTTCTGTTGTATTTTCTGTGTTTCTCTCCTTTTCAGGAGTGGAGTTATGGGCTAAAGTTGTTTCCAAATCAACTTTTGGACGTTCTTCTACGTTTCCTTTGGGAGGAATAGAAGTGGATGATTGTTTGTTTTGTGGTTGATTATCGGATACATCCTCAATAATTGGGTTATTTGGATTAGGATTATTTCTAGAGAGAATATGTATAGGGGTGGTATTGCTCTTACCTTTGTTGGACTATTTTGTATCTTTCTGTCTATTGGTTTCAGGAACATATATTCTTCTTCTCCTCAGATTATATTGTTTGTGGACTTCATAAATAGCTGTATCATATCCCTCCCTAAAGTCAAATGATTCACCTAACTGAGTTTGGAATTGTCTAAGCATTTGAGCTTCTTGATCCTCCTAGGTCAAAAAAACTTGTTGTTCATTGTTGAGTTCCATTGAATTAGTTTGAGTGTTTTATGTTGGTTCATTAGAAGTTGAGGCTTCAACATAATTTTCCTGGAATGGAGGCCTAATAATTTTGTCAGGCCCAGTGTTTCCAGTATTAGGATTTTGGTTCTTCCTGAAATTTGGATTTTTACCAGTATTGCTTGGTTGACCCTCCCAAGGGGATTTTCTCTTGATTTTTTCTACTCTATCACTAAGCCTATCCATTCCTCTAATAATAACATCTAATTTTTGTTCAAATGCAAAAGGTTCCTCTTTAAAAGGTATGCTCTTTTCAGCTTTGGCTCTAGCTCGTTTACATATTAGGTTGGCTTCAACATTGACAGCTATACTTGGCATCTCTTCTAAGGTTCGAGGATCTCTTTCCCTAAGTTGGTATACCATATCAGAATCAAATCCATCAGGGAATTTGAAAAATGCCAAATCTAGAGGAGGTCTAAGATTTTGAGGGATAGCCTGGTAAACATTATTGAATCTGGTACAGTGACAGTTTCTTGGGTGCCTCTTTTCAGGCTTTCATATTTTTATAAAATGTGGCGAGGGTCTTTCTTCTTTTCCCATCTATTTAAGAATGTCTGATATAGAGCTTGTAGGTCATTGATACTATTTGTAGGAAGGGCTCTGAACCAAGTTCTAACATCTCCAGTCAAACTTTGTACAAATACTCTCACTCTAACATCATCGGCATCAACTTCATATATTTCAAAATAGTCTGTCATTTTCTTGGTATGTTGTTGAGCTATGTAAGTTCCAGTACCATCAAATGGGGTAATCTTACTCTAATATTCTTGGGGCATAGCCCTTGGGTTGGCAGGTAAGTGCAGAGGAGAATACCTATTTGCCATGGTTGCAGGGATAGATGTGACAACTGGTGAGGTAGGGATGACAATGGGAATGTGAGTTTTAGATGGAGGGGTGGAAGGTGTAGCTTGAGGTTGGGAAGTCTGAGGTGTTGATGATGGACTTGGAGGAGCAGTAGTGATCACAGAAAGGTTTGGTTTTCCTTCAGAGGTAAGCTCTGACTGAATGGAGTTATGCAAATTTCTTTCAAGGTGTGAAGTTACAACTTCAAGCTATAGATCTTCAAGAAATATGGGATCATGAACTATGTGGGCTAACTCAGATTCCAAAAAGGTAACAAATAAATGGGTTTCAAACCACTCATCAAAAGGTTCATCCTCTAGGTAAATCCACTTCATAGGACAAGATCTTGATCTATATAGAGGCCAAGAACTAGCAGAACTGTCTTGTCTCTCTTACCTCCAAAGAATCCTAGGAACCAGATTAGGGTTTTCGAACACAAGTGGTGGATTTGAATCTGGATTCGATCTGGTATAATAAATCCTTTCTAAAGCTAGGTTTCTAGGTATGTTTTTTATTTTTTCTATAAATTGGTTTGACAATACAACTTTAACAATTTCATTATGAAGCTTTTAGATATGTTCTTTGAACTTTCTCAAATACTTCATTTGACAAGAGGAATTGATCAAGTATTTCAAAACCAAATGTCTAATCTATAAGCTAGACCGGAGATAGACTGAAATAGAATTCATTTACTTCTGCAATTACTAAGTAAAAGCATTTCAAAGGCTACCTGGCTAGCTTCAAGCTTCGTCTGTAGCTTAGAAGTGGACAATAGTAACAAACAAATTATTCGACTCCCCAGTAGAGTCACCACTATGTTAGCACTCAGGTTTTCCAAAAAGTTGTAAGAAAAGGAAAGGAGCTTGAGGTAACCACAAACTAATCTTTTAGAGATAGATTCTAGCCAACCTACATCCAGAGAGGGCTCTCTCTTTAAATTTTAGCTTTGTTCTTTAAAGATATTAGGCTAGTTGCGAAGTTTGGGAGTTTTGTTTGAGTTTGGGTGGTGAGATTCAATAACAGAGGGGTAGGACTGGTTAGTTTAGGCCATTGGGCTAATGGAGTCAAGTAAGATGGCTTTACTGGACTTAGTTTTTTAACAAAAGATGGTTTCACAGGGTAGGATGGTCAAATAGGGAACAAATAAAGACTTGAAATAAATAGGATGTTTTCAAAATAGGTGAAGGGCAGTTAAGAATCCTTCAATCTTTTTGAAGAGGGAACATGAATTATTACTAATAAAGATCAGTTAAGTATTCTTTAAGAAATAATCAAAGTGGCGGAATTAGAAAACATGAGCAATTAAGATTTCACTGTTTATTCTAATTCAGAAGAAAACATAGAAAATGATAACTTTTGAAGACAGAGTGCAATAAAGCATATTTTGAATTACTCTTTTTTGCTTATCATTCAGATATGAAACAAATATGATATAATAAACAAGGAAAACTTTAAAACATAAAGTATAGAGGACTTATTGATCCTGTGTTTGATTCAAGAAATCTATGAAAAGTCCCATGCATTAATTCTTCGTCCAGCAAGCCATACAAAAACTTGACCTAATCATCACTTTATTCCAAAAAACCAGTACTACGGCAATGTATATGAATCCAACCTCAAGAATCCAATTGAGGGAATATTTATGCAAAATATTTTACACAAAATATCTCATAACAGAGTGAGATATATTCTAGTGATGACTAATCATTTTTACAAGAAAATAGAGACAACTAGTCTCGAAGATAGGAGAAAAGCAAATTGATGTTGTGTTGTTCCTATTTGTGTTGAGTGTGCTGGAGGCAAGTCTTTCTATTTGGATTGCTGATGTCTTCTTTAGTAACTTCATGCTGGCTACCCTGTTTGAATGATTCTCTTTACCTGCTCTGATACTCTTCGACCTGTTTTGACCCCTGTTCACCTTATTCATCTAATCATGGTAAATAGCCTAAAATTTACCTTTTACCAAAGATAAAATTTACAAAATTTCTAACATATCTTCCCACCATTTCTGATTTGACAATTTGTGCTTCTAAAGTTTCCTGAGAGTTTCCTTAGTCCCTATATATCTGAAAACGTTATGCTGGATGGTGAATAAGTGATTTACCTCATCTTCAATATAAAATAAGTTCTCTAAGTTGTCATAGAAAACTCAGCCTATGGGGAGTGCTTTCACTCCTGATGCACTTGTTGATGAGCTAGCTTGATTACCAACATACTTATTCAATTTATCTACATATTCAATCTATTTCATCAATTTATCATTAATGATCAAAGGAATTGGTAGTTATTTACTCTGCAAAACTGTGAACTTATCCATAAAAGAATTAATTTCTACTTGCATATCCTGGCACCTTCTCTCTAATTTTTGCATCAAAGTTCTCTTGGTTAGAACCCTTTTGATTTCCAAAATGGTGTTTGTCTTGTCTGAGATGCCAAGTTCTTCTAGCTGTTCTCTATTTCTGTTATTGAAAAAATGTATAAGTTGAATGGCTTCCTCTAGCATTTTACCTAACTGTGCTCTTGTTTGCTGAATTGCTCCATGGGCTTTTTTTACTAAGTGGATTTGTTCATAGATCACTTGGATAGATAGCCATATTTCATTTATAGACTGAATGATATTAGCCCAAAGGATTTTCCTGATCTCTGCCAAGGGCTTATCAAAAGTGAGCTTTTGTTCTAATGTTTTGACTTTAGTTTCTAAGACTTTAATATCCTTAGTTTTTTCTACAACAATTATTTTGGAGATATTATAATTTCTCTCTGATTTAGCCAATTTCTCCTTCACCTATTTCAACTCTGTAACTTGTAATCTCAATTCTTCCATGGCCTTTATAAATTCTTTTGTGCTCATATTAGTACTGCGATCTAGTGTTGTACCTGCTGTTGATGTTTGCAATTGTACCTGTAATTACCTCTGATGTGACTGCTGGGACATTTGGCTCTAATATTGTTCCAAGTGTAGAAGGAACTGTAGTTGAGACTATGGGGATTACCTCAGGAGGCTGGGAGGTCGACTCTCCCTGATTTTCCCTCAGTGCTTTTTCTAATGCCTGCTCTATATCATTCAACCTTTCATTAAGTTTCAAGAGCAGATCTATCATGTCCTCTTCGGATTTCTATTGTATAACTTCTACAGTTTGTGGATGCCTTGAAGGAGGTAGTTTCAGTTGTTTCCTTAGGGCAGCAATGTCCTCTTCCTTTTTCTTTATTAATTCATTTATGCCTTTAGCATCTTTGGGATGATATCCCAATCCAATGATGACCTCTTCTAATGATTTGATTCTGTTATCCTTGGCCAGGGAAGAGGCTTTTTCCAAATTTAATTGACCAGTGGTATTATCCAAGGAATTTTGTAACTTGTGGGCCAGCATGGCTTTGTCAGTCAGTGTAGAATAAACCATTTCTCTAGTTTGGTTATGGAGCTAAATTTGGTCCGAAGGTTGAATATCTTTGGCTAGGACCTCCAAGTTGGTTCTAATGTAATCTGCTACTGACTGGGGTTGCTGCACCTTTGGGGTTGCTGCACCTTTGGCTTAAAGTAACTCATCAACATTTTGCCTTCTTTAATGTCATAGGCTGATATTAATCTCAGTTGGTTTGTGAGGGCAATTTTCAAATACTAACTGTAGATTTGAAGCCTTACAGCATCATTTATGGCTTTTATCTCTGTGAAGGTCTTCTTGATGTCTGAGGCCTGTTTGCTTTGTGGCCTAAGGGATGACACTTCTGTACTGTGTTGTCTTTCTAACTCTTGCATCTGTGAGCTAGCAGATGTTCCTCCCACTGTAAAAATTTGTTGGCTAGCTATTTCTTCTCTCTCGTTGTCTACAGTTTCTTCAATTATTTCCTGTTCTGACAGAGGGTTCAGTTTTTGCCTCTTTTCTCTAGGCTCTCATGTGGGCCCACTGATAGGTGTGGTGGTTTCTCTATCTTTTTTTTAGGTCGTTCCTCATTTAGAGGAGTTTTCAATGATGGACTTTCTGCTGCTTTAGTTTGGGTTGGAGGAATTTGTACTTGACTCTGTTCTTTGGACATTCCCGGCCGATCTGTCATTGTAAGCTGCTCTGTGGTCTCTATTTATTTTCCTTTGGAAGTCCCTGTAGCTGATATGTTGGCTTCCTACAGAGGCTGCTGAGAAGTTCCTGCACATGATGTACCAATTTCTAGTCTTTGAGGCAGCTTGAATGGTACCTGTCCAAAAGAGTACAGGTCAAGGTTCTTTTCAAGATCTCTCATAGCATTTTCCATTTTTTCATGTTCACTAATATCTTCTATTAGGGACCCTTCTACCTATTCATCCAGGTTTGCAAAACTCTCAATCTCTGGGATCTTATGGTGGATATAGGGGGATAACCTATTCTTTATTCTTCTATCACATATGAAACTTTTAGGGTCATATGGCACCCACCAAATTTTTTTCTTAATTTAAGAAGGTCTTCTAAAATCTTTTCAGCTTCTTGCCATGCATCTCTAGAATTGATGACAAAAGGACCTAGCTGGTTCTTTATTCTTAAATGGTCCTTCTTCTTTGCAGCACAAAAATGGACTAAATTTGCATTGATGATCTGTCTGAAATACTCTAGTGCAAATAATCTCATTGGCACATATTTTGGTAACTTGAAAGGGAAAAGTTCACACGCATACATTCTGATTTCTGTATGATTTTTGTATAGGTACCATTCAACTATCCTGTATTGCTTTGAGAGTTGGAGAATTTTCTTCATGTCACCACTAATCATAGGAGGGGAAACTCCTATCAATAGAGAGGTTGCTGGATGTATAAATAAATCAATGAACTCATTATAGGTGTAAGGGGACTCCAAGGTTTTATGAAAGATTGAACTCCAAAAGATCACAGACCTTTGATTTCCTTTTGAGTCTAATTTCCTAATGGGGAAAGAAAAGTTGTTTGGTTGATGATATAACAAAAGATGGTATATAAAAGATGTGTATTTGAAAACTCCTTCTCTTTCTAAATTCATGAACTGATCATGGATTTTATTGCAAATGAAAGTGGCATAGTCATATTTGATAGCAGGGGGTTGTCCTAGAGTGAAGATTGATAGTAACACTAGGGTAATATCATCAAAAAATTCACTAGAACTAAATCCCATGATCAGGGATATCATGTCAACAATGAGTCTACCAGTTTCAGTGAAACAAGTATGCAGATATGGAGGTGGGCCTTTGGGCTGGTAGTTTGGTAACATGAAGGCTTGAGCAATACGGTTTATTTTTGATTGAGATAACTGAGGGGATTTTTCAAGTAGATATCTCAAGGAAAGAGGAGCAAGGGGCTAAGTGGAGCAAAACTGTATCATTTCATTGATAGATTTGGCAGTTATGGGAAAAAGGACAGTATGGGATGGGGACATAATTGCTCTATGGATAGGGTCATAGTTGGAACAACAATGATGAATTATCTCTGGGAAAACATGGACTGAGGGGAGGAAATACATGGGAAGGTTAGATTCCCATAGTCCAAAATTATCAGACTTATTCAGATGACTATCTTTGACTTGTCAGAAGATTTTGAGATGGTTACTATCACCAGATAGGTCTTTTATCTGAAAGTCTTTGTCGGCCAATGGTAGATAATCTAAGTCTCTGTGAGGTGCATTCACGGGCGCGAAATTTAGGGCTATAAGGGCTTCCATATTTGGTTCTTGTGTATTCAAAATGGAATTCGGGCTCTCTATGGGAAGACAAACTAAATAGCAGGTTTGGGGTTGTTTATGGCAGCTATAGACTATTTTTAACTTTAAATTTGGCCTTCCTTGGTAAAATTCTTAGTGGAAAACTGAAATTGCAGGGTTATAGAGTAAATTGGGTAAATACGTGGATTAAAGAGTTAAACTGTATAATTACAGGTTGAATAACGGGTTGCAGAGTGCAATGCTCGAGTTTCTCAGCCGGGTGGTGGGCTGAATGCTCGAAAAGTCGACTGGACATTATTTTGCATGGGAGGACAGTTTGCAGGGAGTAATAGTGAAAATGATGTTTAGTTAGTTTTATTTAACTAAACTGAGGTTGGCGGGTCTTTTCGGCTTTATCGACCAGATGACGTAAACATGATGGAATGCTTTGTCGTTATGTGAAGGGTAGTAAGCGGTTTTCATCACGTCGCTTTTGAGGCCGAGCGGTTTTGGGCTAGGGGCGAGTGAGCATGCTGGCAGAGCGACGCGTGGTGGAGGTACGGCGGAAAACCGCCTGGTGATCGCGAGTTAAAGCGTAGTCACTAGGGGGGTCACGATATCGTTATCAGCCGTCAGATGAGAGTGAATTGATCAGATGGTGGACAAGTATAGGACATGGTGGGGATTTAATCCAGTGGGCCCGACATAATAAACAAATTTTTAATCGTATCGGGGGCGTTTTTATTGGTCAGGGGATGCTTATTAATTAACCCAAATGGTTAATTAATCCCGTATTTTGTCGAGCGGATAAGGTTATTAATAAATTTCAGATAAATTTATCAATTCCTATTAAGCAGCATTTTATGGTTATAATTAATCAGGTCCGGAATATATAAAAAGATCGGGGATTTACATATAATTACATTAATATGGGAAGGGTTAAAATTTCTATGGGAGTTATATAATAATAGTTAAAGTTAATATGAAATAAAATGATAACGAGCGCTAAGTAAATGTTAAATATTTACATTCAACTTAGGCTAAAGTGGGAAAATGGGTTTTTAGGTGATATTATGCATTTCCTAAGCAAAAAAGGTTTTTCACTTAGGTGATATTTATGAAATGAAATGAATGACTAATGGATAACTTTGACTACTTAGGCTTTTAGATCATTGGGCTGAGGGTCCGATCCCTTTAGAAGTCAGAGAAATGCTCTGAGCCCCTTTGGGTTTCAAAAACCTTAATACTTAGGGGAAATTAGTGAACTATTTAAGGAAAAATGTGAATGGAAGTTAGTTATTTAACCTTGTCTTTCTTGAACTACATCAAGTGAAATATCTGCCTTGAACTTGTGATGAAATTAAAAGTTAACACATTTAGAAACATTTTTTCATGACAAGTATCATTCTGCAACATCATCTACCTAGCCTACCTACTTTAGCCTGACATTTTTTCTTCTTTATTTGGGTGCACTTAGATAGGCAAACCCTTATCAAATCATCCTTTTCTTTTACATAGCAAGTCTACCTAAGTTTGCACTTATTACATCCAAGGGATCAGATTAAACTGTTGAGCTCCTTCTTATTTACTCTACCTATCTGCTCATCTGCCAAGATTAAACAGTTTGGTTAGATTTTATTCTTTATTCTACAGCATGAAATTGAAAAATGAATGAGCCAAGTTTAAACGGTTTGACTCTCCATAAATTGTGGCAAAAGTTTAACAAGCTGCACACAATCACTTATTACAAAAAATGAAATAGTAGTGGCATTTGGACTTGCACACTTTCTTGGTCTATTTTGTTTGGGGTTCATTTCGTTCACTTTTCTGACCATTTTATTCTTTTTACCCTTTGATTTTTGTTTTAGGGTATACCCTCTTTACATTTTTTAAAAATTTTTATTTTTTTGACAATATGGAAAACCTTTGCAACAAGAAAGGTATGAACATATGAAATATGACACCTATTGGTATAGGAGCATAATAGCATGCATTGTCGATATGGCCTTGCATTGATGAATGGACCTTAGTTAGTATGATGGTTATACATTGATGAAATTATTGATATATGTATATATGTTATTATGGTTAAGTTTTACATGCATCACAATGATTTGATGATCTTGCAGATAAGGTATCCTCCCCAACTTATGCTAAGGTTCGTTGATTTATGTTTAAATTGGTTTAGCTGACATAATATGCCTTTCAGGAAAGATATCAGATGGCTAGAAAGGTGGTAGACTACATAAAATCCCCCTATGCATCAAATTGGAATCATGGTGTGGCGCACTCTTCTGACTTGGCAGACACATTGAGAAGCCTGAAGGATGAAATAAGGAGTTGCAATGCAGAAAATGACAAAATCATGGAGCCACAAGAGAAGCATGCAGAAGTGAATGTGATATTACTTCAGAGTTTGTTAGATTTGTAGTGACAGAGATGTATTTTGATCAACCATGGACATGAGGACATAAATAATGGGGAATATGGCAACAAGTCTTATAGTCGAAATAGGTCAGATAGATCTAACACTATCAGATATGGCAAGATGTTGGACACTCTCGATAGGAGGGATGACAAACAAAAGTATTACTCTAGTTCCAGTTCTGATAGACATCATGATCAACATCATTATCATCCATACAGGACGAATGATAGGGAATACTTGATGGATGAGTTCAAGAAGCCAAAGCCACCTACCTTTGATGGAGGTATGAAGAAATAGAAAAATCTGGAGTCTTGGTAGCCTGGCACGAGGAAATTCTTTAGATTATGTGATTACTCAGGAAACATGAAAGAAAGGATAGCCCTTTTCAGTCTCAAATTAAAGTGGATATGTGGTGGGAAGACATGAAGAATGTTAAGGACATACATGAGGATGCTTTGACTTGGAATGCATTTAAAATTCTCTTTAAGAAGAAGTACTTGTGTGAGGGGTATTATGATGATAGAGATAAGGATTTTTATGAGTTGTAGATGGCTTCTATGATAGATGAGAAGTATACTAGCCAATTTTTGTAGCTGTTGAGATGTGTGCCTTACCTCATGAAGGAGAAGGCCAAGGTTCAGAGATTCATCAATGGATTTCTAGTTGCATATAGACATTGGATTGAGTTCGATGAGCCTAAATCATTAGAGGAGGCCACCTGAAAGTTGAAGCATTGTTTTGACTAGTCAAAGTGCAAAGTTGGGCTGAAGCATGACTTGAAGAGAACAACAAATCTAAGTGAAAATGGCCACCAAAGCGAGGAAGACCTCAAGATGCAATTGAGAAAGATAATGCAGTTCCTTACAAGAGATTCAATACAATTGGGAAGGGACATGGAGAGCAGCAGACTAGAGGCGGTGGTAAGGAACCATTGTAGTGTTGGATATGTGGTAAGGATAATTGTAAGAGGTATTATTTGGAGTATCAGAGTGGTGGTATAACCCAGATCTAAAGTTCTCAGGAGGTTCATATAGTTGGTGATGTTGGTCATAACAGTCATGGGATTTATGTGGTTGTGGAAAACAAGCATGCAGATCATCAGGCATTGATCATTGAGATGGACAGAAAGCTCTTTGATCAAGTTGTTTCTATTTTGATTGATCCTAGGTCTAACTATAGTTTTATTAATCCTGACCTGGTGGATACGTGTGGCTAGAGAAAATAAGTGCACGCAAAATATTGGTTGCTACAGTTGGCTACAAGTACAAAGAAGCGAGTTCACCATTGGGTAAGATCGTGTGCATTTGAGTTAAATGGTATGCCTACAACAACACATTTGAATGCACTTCCATTGAGTTCGTATGGTATGCTTTTGGGTATGGATTGGTGAATTGGATTGCTTCGACAAGGCCATTGAGTGTGTGGATGATAGTGGGAAAAGAGGACCTTGTAGGGAAATAAGAAGCCTACATCAGTGAGGATGGTTACAGCTATGGAGGCTAAGCATAGCTGCAACAAAGGTTGTGTGATGTTTGTAGTACACATTCCTAGTGACGAGGGTAAGGAGGTTGACGATGTTGATGCGTTGAAAAGGTATCTAGTTTTGCAGTAGTTTCAGGATGTATTTGCGGAGGACTTTACATAGTTTCCACCTCACAGGGAGGTAGAAATTTCTAATGATTTAGTGCGAGGGGAAGTTCCAGCATTGAAAGAACCTTATAAAATGAACACACCTGAGTTGGTCGAGTTAAAGCTGTAGCTAAAGGAAATGTTGGACAAAACATAAAGAAAACCAATTTTATCACCTTGGGGGTGCACCAATGTTGTTCGTAAAGAAGAAAGATGGTACTCTTAGATTGTACATTGATTACAGGTAGATGAACAAGGTAACAATCAAGAAGAGGTACCCATTGTTGAGGATTGATGATTTGTTTGATCAATTGAAGGAAGAAGTAGTGTTCTCTAAGATCGACTGGAGATTGGGATACCATCAAGTACACATCAAGGAAGAGGATATATTCAATACTACTTTTAGGACCAGGTATGGGCATTATGAGTTTGTTGTTGTTCAATTTGGGTGGACTAGTGCTCCAACTACATTCATGTGTTTAATGAATAGTGTGTTGTGTCTTTATTTGGACAAGTTTGTTATTCTATTCATTGATGACATACTAGTATATTCTAAGAATGAGGAATAACATGCCAAACATTTAGTAGTAGTGTTGAGATTGCTACGAGAGCATCAATTGTATGGCAATATTAGCAAGTGCAGCTTCTTTCAGATGAAGGTACACTACTTGGAACATGTTGTCTCCAAGGAAGGCATAGTAGTAGATACATAAACTTTAAGGGTTGTCATGGAATGGGAAGCTCCTAAGAATGTAGATCACGTGAGATCATTCATGGGTTTGGCAGGTTATTACAGGAGCTTCATCAGGAAATTCTCACACATTGTATATCCTATCACATCATTCTAGCAAAAAGGTAAGAAGTTTGAATGGACAGTAGAATGTGAAGATAGTTTTGAGCAACTTAAGTATTTTTTGACACATGCACCAGTGTTAAAGGTTGCAGATCTAGACAAGGAGTTTGTAGTGTGTATAGATTCTTGTAAGAGGGGACTTGGTGGAGTTCTCATGAGAAGCATAAGTAGTGTGCTATGAGTCACGAAAACTGAATGAGCACGAGCAGAACTATCCAATGCATGATCTTGAGCTAGCAACAATTATACATGCATTGAAGATGTGGATACATTATCTTTTGTGGAGGAGGTTTACATTGGTGAGTGATCAAAGTGGGTTGAAGTATTTGTTTAACCAACTGAATCTAAATACCAAGCAAGCTAGATGGTCAGCTACCCTTAGTGAGTTTGACTTTGAGATTAGATATATCAAAGGGAAGGAGAACCAGGTTGCAAATGTTCTTAGCAGGAAGGTATAGGTAAATCATATAGAAACTATAATCTCCAATGGGATAGAGTTACATGACAGGATCTTGCAGGTAGGACAATGGGATGATGGAGATCATGAATAGGTTACAGTAGAGTATTAGAATAGGTACAAGTGCAGGCATATGTACAAGGGATCAAGATGCCAATTATCGTCTCGCGATAGATGGCCTAGTGAAGTTTCGAGAAAAGATATATGTGCAGAATTGTAGTGGGCTCAAGAAGCTTATCTTGATGGATTTTCATGCGAAATAGTATTTGGATCATCCAGGATACTAGAAAAAATTGATGACAGTGAATAAGTTTTTCTATTAGCTAAATTTGAAGAAGGAAGCAACAGAGTTTGTGGCTGGATGTTTAGACTATCAGTAACTATAGGTAGAATAAAATCATCCAGGTGGTCTACTACATCCTATTGTGATTCCAGAATTGAAATGTGAGGTTATTTCCATGGATTTCATCACAAGTATTTCGAGGACAGCGAGGCAACATGATTTTGTTATGGTCATGGTTTATATGTTGATAAAGGTAGCTCACTTCATTCCGATAAGGACTACATATTCAACCATTGAGATAGCATAGTTGTTCCTCAGAGAGATATTGAGACTACATGGTGTTCCAAAGAAAACTCTGTCAGATAGGGATGCAAAGTTCACTTCCAAGTTTTGGAAGGAGCTATTTCCAAGCTTGGGTACAAAGTTATCGTTCAGCATCGCTTATCATCTGGAGACATATGGTCAAACAAAGAGGGTCAACATGATGTCAGAGGATATGTTGAGGATGTACATGATGCATCATCAGAGGAAATGGGAGGAGTATCTTCCATTGGTGGATTTTGCACACAATAATGGTTATCAAGAGTATTTGAGAAGGAGTCCTTTCGAGGCATTGTATGGACTGAATTGTAGAATTGAGGCTTCTGTGATCCATAAAATTTGTAAGAAGAGCTTCAGCGTAAATCACATGAAAAAGACCATTGTCGACACGTTTCGAACCAACTAGTGTGGTTCATCATCAGGACAAGTGAAGAAACAAATCTGGCCTAGCATGTTAAATAGACTGAGCAGAGACTCCAACGGCTACATAATGGCTAATTAACGGCTACTTTGGACTATAAGGCGAGGTCAAAATTATACTAATAAATTTAATATTATTTTTATTTTAATAATCTTTAGATTAATAATATATTACCCTACTTCTATAAATAAGTAAAACTAGGAATAATTATGGTCAGGTTAAAATTAATAAATTTAATATTATTCTTTTATTATAATAATCTTAAGATTAATAATATGATATTCTATTTCTATAAATACGTGAAATTAGGTACAATGAGTACTAATGTTATTAGGTTATAAATAAATATATATTTTAATGGTAAGTTTAAAGCCCTTAAATTATTAATTTATTAATTTATTTACTAAATATATGAATTAGTTTGTTAAGAGAATTAATAAACGTGAGGATTATTTTAAAAAGTAAAGTTAATTTGTATTTATTAATGGTCTTAATTATCGAGAAAAATCTTAAAATTAATAGGATTGTTTATTAAGTAATTTAATTTATTTAATGAGGTAATATAT
>APFE030424143.1:5414-53797 GCA_000404065.3 Pinus taeda
GTTGGGCTTCTGAGCTACATGAGTTGTAGGTCGGCTTGATAATAATTCCATAATCAAAATAAATTCATATCTCCATGAATACTTATCGGAATCGGATGATCTTTATATCAATCCTACACCTCTCGACGAGATGAATCTAATAAAAATATTATCAGCCATGAATAAGATGACCCACATGAATTTTTACCTTGGTTGCTAATTTTAACGTACTGCCTACTCTAATTGGCCTTTTATTTTTGGTTAATCCTTGTCAACTAAATCGAGTAGAGTAAGGAGGGGAGAAAAACCTTAATAAGTATGTCAGAGGTGTATATAAATATCTGTCTCTAAAGGGACAACCTATTCTGCTCTTAATAAGTCTAGATCCGTCTTCCGCCCCCATGAAATAAATAGGTGCCTATGCACAGTTCTTTGATCAAATAAAATGAAATAAAGGGAGAAATAAGAGAAAGGCTTCCTACACAGAGAGGTGAACCAAGCAACTCCGTTGAGGTTCTATCCAGGGTCGCTCCCAGAGAGCAAAGTTTGTGTTTCTAAAGTGATTCTACTGGGGTACTGCCTAGGCCTACTAGCAGTGGAGAAACACCAAAGATGAAAACTAAGACTCTGGAATTTTCTTTACTTGTGCATTCATACACTCCTCATCCCCAATTGAAACAACTCAGTCCGACTTGGCTTGGTTTGTGTGTTGCCGACGAAGAGAATGGTGGGGTTATATCTTTAACGCAAGCTAAGTGAATAAGCTCTGACAATAAATGAACTAAACAATACTTCCAGAAGAGTTCGACCCATTTTGCATGAGATAAGATCCATACAGAGAGTTGGATTTCTACCAGTGTGTCACCAGTGTCATAGTGGCTACAACCACCCTCCAAAAATTTTCCTATGCTTTGATTTTGGAGTCTTCCTTCTTATCCACAGGAGCTCATCTTACACCAATCTAAGTATTCATGGTTCGATTGAGACTTATATTCTTCATTTATTCTTGTTTTTCTTGTTTCCACACTTACTTGATCTTTCTAACTCACAAGATGATCTCCTAAATTGGTCTCATAGTAGATCTGGTCTTACCTATAGAAAATACACAATCATTGAGGGAAAGCAACCTTGATGATTTGATTTACGTAGTTCTAACTGGTTGTCAGCCTTGAGCTCAAAAACTATGCAATAATGGAAGGCATACCCCCATTGAGCCCAAAAAATGCACAATCCCTCACTGAGCTTAGAATCTGTGCAATGCACTAAGCCATAAAGTTTCCTAGTTCCACAGGATTGCACAATCTTTCCTGGCAGTGTGCATGGCAAGTTTGCATGAAAAAGGAAAAGTAAAAAAAAAACAAGAACATCCCTAAAAAATAGGGATCTATTTTAGTATCCCGAACGAGGAAAATTTTAAGGGTGGATGTCTATCTTAAAGTTGAACAACCTTGGCAAATCTTACTAGTCCCTAATATCCAATTTTTAAAATTTTTGATGATAATTTTGTAAAAATGTTTATATTTCTAATTATTTTATATTAGACAATATATAATATTGGCGATTTTTAAGGTAAAATAAATTTATACTATAAAATTTGGGCGAATTCATTTTTAGAAAAATGGAAATTGGGAAATCTTTTTTTTGTTTGGAAAGAGCAGGGAATATTAGCCCACCTGTGAATGTTAGCCCCTAAAAGTTTCCCTGATCTCGAAGGAGACACTTTTTCTATTTTTAGAAACTTTTGTCAAGCGTCTATTTTTCCTTGATTTTAGGCATGTGTGTCATAAACCCTAAATCACTTAGATATATATAATTGATGCCTCTAGAGATCATTTGCACATTTGATCTTGGATCTATAGCATTCCCAAGGAGATCAAGGAACCTTTAGTGCGATCATTGTCGCTTTTCCGGGTGAGTTTTTCTTTTATCGTCTTAAGCTTATTTTTGTGTCACTTTTTGTCATTTCACTTGTCTGAGTGTTGTTATGCTTATTTCTCTTCATGGTTGCTGCCAATTCAACTTATTTTATCTTGTAGAAGTGTTTTTATAAGTTGTTGTTCGCCTTTCACAAGTGTCGCATTGATTTTCTTGATTTTGCATTAATGGTCGTCATTGCGATGACTCTCTTCACATACTTTAATTTCCTTCTATTTTTTTTAGTTTCTTCCCTGGATCTGCATTGATTTTACTCATACTTAGTTAGTTTTTCACTCGATGTCACATGATCATTCACTTTGGTTCATTTTTCACATTTCCACTGGACAGATCTGCACTTTCCTTGGCCACATCTTGCCTTGTCAGCTGGGCACTACACAATCCTAAGGCTGAAGCCATAGGCTTGGCCTCAGGAACTACATTGTGTGTTGTACAACCTAACCCCAACTGTGTATTGTGCAGTTCCAAGGGTCATCTTGTCACCTTGGCCACTTAGACTGCACAATGTGCACTCTCTCCCAATATCTACCCAAGTTGGGATTGTGCATTGTGCAGTCTCAAGCCTTAGGCTTCATCCTTGGTTACTAGGAATATGCAATGCACATTTCCCACAGTCATCCAGTCTCCCTTATTGATAAAAATTGCACAATACTTAGAGGTTGCCCGATTCACTGCTTGATCATGATTTGAAGGTAGATTTGATGAAGCTAATTTTTGTGTGCCATGAGTGTCCTTTTTTTCCCACAGGTACCACACTTGTGAGGTAGATTCTCCTAGCAGTCATTGTTACCATGCCACCAAAGAGAGATGCTTCAAAAGAGACCATTGAAAGCGGTACTATGGAGGTAGATGAGAAAACAACAATATATTTTCTAGTTATGTAGACACTCAACTATTTATATAAAATAGGTCAACACTAACATGGAAGCAAGTTAATGAAGCTCTTTCAACAAAGAGCCTTGAGGCATATCTAGAGGACAGCTTCAGAAGGAGCACTAGTAGAAAGCAAGAATCCCATATAGGATAAGGGAAAGAGAAAGGTTGTTGATAGTCCAGGGGGAGAACAAAGCTGCAAGATGAAAGTGGATCCAACCCTTATGAAAGAAAATTTAGTAGCAAAAGCGAAGAGGAAGTAGACGATACAAAGAGTGGAGTGGAGGAAGAGAGAAAAGCAAAGCTTGCAGGAAGCAAAATTGAGATTGAAGCAAGCAGAACAAGAACTAAAGGAAGAGTGGGAGCTTAAGAGGAAAGGACAAGAGGAGAAGCATAATAAGGAAGGATAAGAAAGGAAAGGTGCCATAGTAGAAGAAACAACACTAATACAGGTTGAGGAGCAATAACAAAACTAGCTAGTAGTAGAGGATGAGGGTGAAAATATGCATGATCGAGAGCTTTCTTAGTAGATTGAGCACTTGATTGAAGTAACAAACATGGAAATGGAATAGGAGTTGCAGAATGAAGATGTTGATATGATGTTGAGCCCACCAAAGGTCATTATTCAGTCTCCACCACCTCTAGTAGCGGGGCCAACCTCGAGAGAGGAAGGGGATGTTGTTCCTATTGACAATGATCCTGTATTGGATGTGTATAATTTGTCATTTGATGAGTTCTAAAAGAAGATTGTGTTAGTGCTCAAATCTACCTTAGGCTAAAATAAGGTAAAACTCAAGGCTACATCAAACCACGCTCAGCCTCGTAGCTATCCCTACGAGGACAGGAGAGGGCTCTCTCCAGTCGATCTCGATAAAATAAGCAATAGGGTGTGAGATGACTCTAGAATGGGAACTGATTTTAGGGTAGTAAATTGATAGGAAAAGGGGTTTTAATGAATGATGGGGTTTTCTGGGCAGCGTGGGATCAAGAACAGCGTGAGCAGGGAAATTAAATGAAAGATGCAGATTATTACATAAGGCAAGATAGGCAAAAGCTTAAACATTCAATTTGAATTTATATGGAATGTGAAGAATGTTTGAGAATGCTGAAAAGGGCATGGATTCATGAATCCTTTTCAGACAGAGGAAAACATAGAACTTGAATACTTTCCCAAGGCAGAGCAGCAAGCTGAATTCTGCCCTTCACACTTAAAAGTATTCAACAGGAAATGATTATGAATGAAACAATAAACATAATAAGAAACATATGAGAACAGAGAAAAACATAATGCTAATTTGTTACCACATGGATCTTATGAAACAGAGCTGCCAACTTTCAAATAAATCTCTGTCAACTATACAATAAAACTCTGTATTTCTCCTCACACCTCTGCCAGAACTCTCTCCTTTACAAATGATTTTCAATACATTAAATAGGCCTGGAAGTGGGATAACAAATCAACCCAAATAAGGAATGATTTAATTATCTTTTAACAAACAAAACTGCAGAGCCAATCATCTGTTCTGAAAACAAAACAACGCTTCCCCTAAACCTGTTGATGACCAACAAAGAAGCACACCTATAGTGTAGATCTCATAACTAAAGACCAACATAGGTAATCGAATACTTGAATGCCACTTTGCACATTCTGGAAATTACAACTACCCCCAAATTTCTGGAAATGCGTTGGCCATTTTACCGAAATTAGAAAAAGATCTTGATATATTTAATGCTAAAATATGGATTAAATCCACCGCATATATTCTGAAGATGGATCGAATGCCAGAGCATTTGCAATTGACTGCCACATAGGACATTTTCAAGCCTAGCTGGAGGTCAAACACTTTTTATAGGTTACTTATGCAACGAACTTTTCCGAACAACAATATATTAATATCGTTGTTTGTCTTTCAGCTGTTCAACGAAACCACAAATAATATATAACAATTCAAAACATGTCTAGCAATATATGACAATGCAAAACATCGGGTTTTGTTTTTCTTAAACTCTTCCAGCAAAGTAGAACCATAGCGGTCCTCTACACATCTAAATGGAGTCAACTGGTATCCTTCCTTTTCAACTGCGGCATCTGTGTTACTCAAATATCGAGCATATTCATGCTGCAAGAAGCTCTGCTATCTCCTTGAAACTGGTGTCATCCTATTGCCCGCTCAATCTAGAACTTATTAGTTCTATCGTCGATCAAATTGGAATGACAGAGAATGAAATACAATTCTCTCTTGGAAGAGAATCCTTGGAAGAGAATTGCAGAGGCGAATCTAAGACTGACATTCCAAAGATGTATCTTATTCAAAAACAGTTTCCACTAAAAATGTCAAAGGCAGATTTTTAGAAATGAAAATCAAGTCAGATTATAGAAATGCATGTTCTGTAAGTTAAAGCATGTGGAGGACCTTTTCCTCCAACTTTATCCACTTCTTCAACACCAATTTTTTCATTTTGGTTGCCTTCAACAGATTCAATCTCTCAACTTCTACCTTCACCTCATGCAAGAGAACCTGCGCTTGTAACTTCAGTATCTAATGCTCCAAGATAGCATACAACATTTCTACATCGTTCTCTTTCTTCCATTGAAGTATCCATTAGGTTCCAAAGTTCAACCAAAGATGTTCCAAGATCTTGCAACTTCTGAATTTGAAGTTTCTTTTCATTTTTCAATGTCTGAATAGTCTGTGATAATCCCTCCACTGTCACGTTTGCAATCATGGATGACTTTTCTAACATGAAGAGATTCTAGAGTAGGTTTGCAGGCCTTCATTAGTATGTTTCCACCCGCAACTGCATCAATCAGATACACAGAATCCTTAGATGCAAGTTGGAAGTCGATTTGGGCATTTGGGCACGAAATCGGATGCAAAAACAAAATTGTTTGGCTCTGTCACTGTATGGGTAGCGCGCACCTCCAAACACTGTCCACGGCTATGAAAACACGACTTCGGCTTTATAATGTTTCAGCACTTTGACATTTGATCTTTTAATACAATGTTGCTCTTTGACTTTCTCTTGCTTTTTCTGAGTCTTGGACTGATAATACTTTGTTGAATTTTGCAGGGATTGGAGCTGATGAGTCCTGGCAAGGTGACCAGGGCCTGCATTTGACATTTTTCATGAGGCCAGAATTTTAAAAATATACTTATTACAAATAACTAATTTGACAATGATCATTGAAAACCCCTGAAATAATAACTTACTGAACCTTGGTGAATTTGACTATGACATAAGACTGACAAGACGGAGTCTAACATTGGCTCCAATGGGGATGGCAGCTGCCGCTTCTTGGAGGTGCCAAGAACTGCAGAGCTTTGGGAGAGCAGACAGTGCCTCCATCCATTGGGCGATGGAATCACAACACGAAACTTTCAACTCATTAATGGAATGAAACTTGATTGAAATGATTGAAAAACTGACTCAGCAAACTTCCAACCAAAACTGTAATGAAATTAGAATGAAACACTGCCCTTTAGCTGCTTATTTATTTACAAAATCTACCCTACTTGGCTGCAAAAACAATATATCAGGTAATACTGTAATGCCAAATTAACCATTCAAGTAAATCTAAGAAGAACGCTGCTTGAGAGTGCTTCAACCAGATCACAGATGCAATTGCTGGCAGCCCTACATGCACATAATGAGCATGGTCACATAAAAAATAGCCTGATCTATCAATCAAACTGAAAAACATTTCCATGTATGTTGCAATAGGATCGCAAAAGCCAGATTCTGTTTGCTGCCTCAACTCCGCAATACATACTTCCAGTTGCACACTGTCAATGCAAACATCTGTAGGTAACTCTATTATTTCTGGTTTCAAAGGAGGAAGAGCTTCCAAGAACTTTTTAGGGTCTCGGAAATCATATGACTGGATCTGCTCATTCAAATACTAAATCTCCTTCTCAATTCTTTCAACAACTAACTCACAGACACCAGTTTTAGCTTCAGTAGGAAACTTTGTAGATCTCAAAAATTGAAGCACGACACTAAAAAATGCTTCATTAATTTCAAAATTTTCTAATTGATTTGTTACTTCTTTTACAGCTTCACACAATGCAGGGTTTGCCACATACCCTACCATTGCATGAGTGGATCAACGAGCACTGGAATCTCTGGATCGAATTGGAGTTGCCAAGTGAATGTTTCAGCCTTCATATGTGTCTGACTACTGTCCTCCATCAGCATCAGATCTGAACGTTGTTATCCTTTACCGGGGAGGATTCCCCAGTATGGTCGCCACTATGTTAGCACTCAAATCTACCTTAGGCTGAAATATGGTAAAACTCAAGGCCACATCAAACCACGCTCAGCCTCGTAGCTAGCCCTATGAGGACAGAAGAGGGCTCTCTCCAGTCAATCTCGATAAAATGAGCAATAGGGTGCGAGATGAATTTAAAATGGGAACTGATTTTAGGCTAGTAAAAAGATATGAGAGTTTGATTTTGATTTTTGGGTTTTGTTGGAGAAATGGGAAAAACCAATTTTGGGTTCGAGAGTAAGGCCAGATCTTTGCAGAGTTCGAGTTGGGGCGAGGTAGGCAGTAGTCTTAATGCTTTTTGATTAAGTGTATGGATGGATCAGAACGAAAAGGAGCTGGAGAGAGCAAGGAAGAACATGGATCCTCTCCAAACAGGCAAAAACATATAAAACTAAACAAATTTCAAAGGCAGAGCACTGAAATCAATGGATTCAACCTCATTTACTCATTCATTTAGTTTCAAAAGCATAAGAAGGGAATGGAATATATTAAACATGAAATAACTTACAATAAACTGAGAGAAAACACCATCAAGAACTGAAAGCCACAAGAATCCCAACAGGTGCTGCAAAACCTCTGATCTTTCCTTAGCCAAAATATGAAAAATATGTACAATAGTGTGCCAAAATCTTTCCCAAGAGTCCAACCTGTAGAATTTCTGAAAAATTACATCATATAGACCTCCTAACCCCTTCCCACACCTCTAGGGGTCGAGCTCCTCCTTCTAGGAGCAATTTGAACTAATTCTAATCATGGAACTAAAATCTAGGCATCCAAAACAACTTGCCTCTAAAAGAAGGGAAACTGATCCATTCATTAAATTTTTACTATTTTTTTTTAATGAATCATCTAGAATAGGTAAATAAGTGCCAAAGTTACATCATGTACATCAAATTACATCAAGCTGGGTCAAAAATCACATCAAGAGGTGAAACTCGTCATAACTGGCCGAAATTCTGAGCTGGAAGGTGAAAATTTGACCAAAAATCTCTATGCGCCGCGCGCTTGAGCTCTATGCATCACGTACCTTTCAACCTACTTTTGGGGCACTTCTTGACATCAAAATCAATCTCACAATAGCTGGTTGGAAAGCCCTAGATGTCTGCTATCCCACCCAAGTGGAATTTCCCAATTTGGAGCTCATTTGCCCCTTCAAAATATCATTCTCCCAGAAGTACTTCCTGCTGGAGCAAAAGGTGGCAGCAAAGTGGTTTTCATGGTGTTTTTGGCCTTTTGATCATCCAAAACTTGATGAAATGCTTCGAAAATTCTTGAGCATGCATAACTTACCATGAAAAACCCAAAGATAGAAATTTTTCCTTCATCAAGTGTCCCAATCAAAAGCGAGCACGTCGACGCGCTACTCGTTGAGCTGAAAAACCTGTTTTTAAGCCAAAATTTTTCAAAATGACAAAAATTTCTCCGAAATTTCTCAAATTCGGAGCAAAGACCCTCCATCATGTATTATGTCCAGCCAATGAAGCCTTGGCCAAAATCTAGAGTGGATCAGGCTTTTTCCGCCGTTTTAGTGCTCTGCTCAACCTCCTCTTTAGAATCTTCATTTTTGCTTTGCAGACATGCATACGAGCCCAATAATGATTTTTCATATGACGAAGCATGTCTTTGTCTCTATTGGCCTTTGCCAACAATTTCTCCATATGAGTGTTAACATGTATGAGCATAGACTCTCGATCAGCCGGTGTCATATCACCAGGTCTCTTTTGGGCGAATTCTCAATCCTCACGGATTTGCCACAGCTCATAAAGTGTATGTTCATCTTCTAGCTATTTGTTACACTGCTCCAGGTAGTTTATCACCCACTGAGCCATCTGTAATTTCTTTCTCAGTGATTCATTCTCAGTTTTTTGCTCCTGGATGATCTCCTTTAGCTCCGAGCTAGGAGAGCTCGCATCAACATCAATGATCGTGAAATTAGTGTCCCGGCCTCCTGAAGGACCCTCATCATGCATAGGCCTCTTGCCCCTGTCCTAGATCTGTATCTGTGCTGAAGAAGAAGGCGAGACCCCTTCCACATCATGTGGAGATAATACTCATCGTGTAGATGCAAATAAGGCCCTGTGGCCTCGCTGGTATATCACATACAATGGAGCACTTATATGCTCGGTCTCAAGAATGTCAGGCTGGTGTGAAGGCTCTCCCTCATCATGAAATATCTCGGGAAGCGGTTGTGGCACTGTGAAGAAGTCACGGGAGATGAAATCCTCCCAAGTAATGCCCTGCTGTGTCAACTGATGTACCACTATGATCTTGATCAGTGCGTAATGATATATACTTCTATGCTGCTGTGCTGGGGTCTTCTTTTGTACTAAAACCACCATCCTCTCTATGTTGCGACACATGAAATACGAAATGTTCATCATACGTACCCTTGTGAAATGCATAAAAAAACGGACATGGTAGGCATAGAGACGTGAGAATCTGCCCTCGCAACTGAAATACCAAATGATGAGTTTCATCAATGGTGCAAACTCATCCCTCAGGATTCTAAAAGGAAAAACCATGCTCAGGTGTCTCATATTCCCAGGTTTGATGTATGGCTCATAGTAGAATTTGTCTAACTGCTGGCGTTTGTTCCATTCCTCTCCTATATTTGGTATCCCGGTGGCCTGAGCAATAGTCTCCAGTGACAAAGTGAAATTTACTCCGGCGAGGTTTACACGGCCATCATGTAAATGTAGAACAAATAAACGAACTAGTTGACGATGACGATGGGTTTGTGAGATCATCTCATAGTATTGGAAACATGACCGACGCTGAAAACAATCTATTGCAAGCGGACAAGCCTGCAATTGAGCCAAAGAAGTAGGCTCCTCCCTGACATGCTGACCACCTTTGCCACTTTTGTGAGACCTCCGTGGCACATTACCCTCAGTTGTAGAATCACTGTCATACTCCTTCTCATAAACTGAATCCGTCTCTAACATGGCTTTGAAAACAAGATGTCCGCAATATGTATGCTGATATAGGTATAGTGAAGGCAAAAATTTTAGTGTATGCTTGACTTCTCAAATGTGTCACATGTGTATCAAAGTATCATAGGAAAGCCACAATGAAAGTAGTTTTGTCACTTGAGTTTACAATGGCCATAACAATGACAACAGAGAAGTAATGGCACAGAGAGCATGAGGCTGAGGTTAAAAATGAGGATAGACAGCACTGAAAATAGATGACATCAATAGCAAAAATTTGCAAAACCCCCACACAGTCCCTAATATTTTTTTTTAAACCCTAGGAAGTGAATTTGGCAATAAACATAGGGTTTATAATCTTTATCTTAAACATTTGTTTCTCCATATTCAAAACACTATGATCATGCCCAAAATTCACTGAACAAATGTAAAAAACCTACTTGCAAGTTGATGGAGGTAATTTGGCGTGAATCTGGACGAAGGAGTGAAAATTTCTTGGTTTTGAGTTATATGCGCCGCGTGCTTACCCAGTGCATAGCGCGCTCCCTATGTGTCGCGCGCATGCAAATTTATACTGGCCAGTGGAGTCCAGTGCACTGCGCGCACCCAATGCATCGCGCACCTTCTGTATGGGTCGCGTGCACCCTCAAGCCTGTCAATCAACCCTTCAAACACGTCTACTTCCCTCCACTTCACAAATTTGACTTTTGCCTTGAGAAATGGTGGAAATGGATGATCTTCCATGATTTATATGTGAAGAAAATATCTCACCAAATTAGATTTGGTTTTAAATTTCTCCATAACCCACTTTCATAATGTTTGGCATTTTGACATTTAGTCATTTAATATAATGCTTTTCTTTGGCTTTATCATGCTTTTCTGAATCTTGGACTAATGAAATGTGTTGATGTTTGCAGAGATTTTGGCATTTTGGCTTTGGCAAAGATCAGAGGCTTGCTGTGAAATTTCTTATGGTGGAACAAATACATTTATTACAAGAAATTGAAGTTTGACAATTTCTAGTTCCAAAACAAAGTTTTGGACTAGAAATTTCTTCAAATGTTTTTTGATAACAAACGTGAAATAGAAATCTTTTGGAACCAATCTCATGACCTGCAGGCCTTTATTACATGTATGCAAAGGAGTGAAAACCTTAGACTCTAGGATTAAAGACTCTTTTTAACGAAACTAATCATTTATGACCATGAATGCAATGACCGTGAACTTCAGTGATTTTTGAGGATTTTAATTAACCCTGCAGGTACAAGCATGAGGAAACACAAGACAACCAGACCCCCTCATCAGTGAATGGCATGCCCCTAGTGAAATGCAACAAAGTGGAACGAGCGAGACACCTAAGAATGATATGCAAAAAGCGAACTGATCTCTGACGGAGGGCTGTAAGGACTAACTCTAACAGATTGTACAAGAACAAAGAAAGCATTTTTTGGATGAGCATGCATCACTTGCATTCGTTAGAGAAAGGGTGATAGTGGTGGACACCAGGAAGCATACAAATTCCATTGCCAAAGCCAACTTGGCAATTGCAATAGAAATAAGATCAAACATTCAATATTTGATAGTCAAGAATGAGAAATTGGCATAGAACTTGCAGGCTGCTAGGAAAGAGGCAAAAAAATCTGCGTAGCAACACAAAGTGCAATTCCAAACATGTTTACTTGGAAGATATGAGAGAAGTGATACTTGATGAAGTGTCAACACTTGGAGAAACCATGTGAAAGCTCTATGAGGGGTTTTTGACCGTACACAAAGTAGTTGTCCATTCGCATGGCGTACAACAACAGAGAGATATTTTTTAAAAACTCTCAAGAATATACAAGCTGTCATCACCTATGTGTAAGAATGGACAATGCGATACAAATGGGTACCGCTTGACTTAGTGAAGAAAATGAAGCCATAGGTAGAGTTGAATAAAGCAGGAGTTCAGATGTTGATTCAAAACAATAAGAAGTTTTCCTCATTTATTGGTAGCATTCAGGCCTCATATCTATTGTTGTTTAGTAGTTTGGATGTCTTAATGAAGACACACAATATCCCATTAGCCAATTCACTCACTAAAGCCAAATCTAGGAACCAAGTTTGGTAGGAGATCAAAGAGTACCTGGAGCAGCTAAGAGAGTTTGCCACCAAGGAAGGTTTGGAGCTGAATAGATAGAACATGCATAACTACATCGGTGGTCTAATCCAAATTAGAACAATGTTTCTCATGCTTCAGAACAAACTTGAATCTAGTTCCAAGACATTGTACCTGGATGCCATGGAGGCTAGAGTCCACTTCCAGCCAGACACCATCATGTAGTTTGAGGATATCATCACACAGTACCAAGCTTAGCACCAATATGTGACTAAGAAGAATCAAGTGGAAGTTGTTGAGCTAGAGTTTTTCCACACTCAAGAATCATAGTGTTGTGTCTTGTTAGGCTATCAAGTTATCTCTACTATATTTTGTCTTATATGGGTGCAAGTGTAAAATTTAACATTATTTATAATTATGTTGTAAGTTAAATTCCAAGTGTCAATATTATAATATGAAGAGTCATGATCTACTGCAATGAGTCATTTTGTAAAGAAGTTGAAGATTTATGAGGGTAGTCCAAAGGTCACAAAGGGAAGTTGAATAGTCACCCCCTATTGTTATAAATAGAACCTCATAACTCATGTAATGTGATTTTGGGAACCAAACGTTTGGCTAGGCTTAGGCTTAGAAGGAGCTTGGGAGTATTCTGAAGATCCGTAGCTTATTCATAGCATAGATCGAGTATACTTCTTTGGAGGAGTAGGTGTTCTTGACCTTAATGTTCCACTATTGGGGTTAGTGGTTGTCAATGGTGTATTTATGAATGGAACTTTCACTTATAACAAAAATTAGAGCCAACATGATTTTGACATGCATATGTTGTGAATATAGTAGGACTAGTCTTGTTGTACTTTCAATGTATGTTATTTAGCTTACACTTATGCATATGAACTATTTCGTTTGCATTTGTATGAATCTTGTTGAATGCCTTTTGTTGTATTAATCTATTACTTTACCTTATGGACTATTCTACATCTTAGCTTTTGATGTCATTACGCTCATGTGTTCCTTTCAAGTTGCGTACTATTACAGGCTTCCAAGGGGTCCACTTCCTCTTCCCTTCATGTGTTGGAACCTTCATGAATCACACTTGACTCTCCATAGGGTCACACACTTTCTCTCACACAAAATTATTGTACTGTACTCTACGCATTTTCGTAGTCAAGGCATAACATTACCACCCATTGCTGGGACTCCTACTCCAAATGGTGTGAGTTCTAGTTGGGACTTCATATCTTGGAGATCCATTAAATGTTGGCAGGTCCAACACCGTCAACAATATATATAAAGATATATATACTCCATGCCATTCCAAGTCACCCAACCACTTTAATTTTAGAGAAATAGACTAATGAAGGTTTCAAGCTTCTATAATACATCTATCCCTTCTTGATAGGCACCATATATCTCCAGTTTTGAGGTGTTACCACAACAATCTAATAAAATTACACATAAATAAGAGAAAGAATCTCCTCCTTTGTTTAGATCAATAGTTTTTGAAACTCATGCACGAGTCTACAAATAATACGTTTCAAGGAATGTATCTAACTTGAAACCTATTATAGGATTATGTTGTAGCGGTTACAACCACCCTCCAAAATTTTTCCTAAGGTTCGTTTTGGAGCCTCCCTACCAACTTTTCATAGAACCTTGTCCTACTTTTTCAAGTACACAAGCTTCAGTGTTTTTCTTCCACAAAGGCAGCCTTTCGATCACATCTTGATGCATTCCCCTCATAGGGGTTTCATCCGGACTTGGTCCAGCTACAGGCTGAGCAACTCCCCAAGAAATTGCACATTTCTTGAGGGAAACTAGCCTTCCCTCCAGAAATTGCGCAATCCTATTTGGAAGCCTATTGGGCTCCAGAATTGAGCAATTCTTCCAGTCAACACTCATAGTGAAAATTGCGCAATTTTCCCCAACAAGGCTACTCAGCCTAGAATTTGTGCAAATATGGGCAGTAGTCAGCTGCTCTGCCTAGAAATTGTGCAAATCTCTTGGGCAGTCAGCTTAGCTCCCAGCCAGAAATGGACATTTCCTTCAAGCAGTTGAACAGCTGCATGCATGAGCTGTCTGGTTGACTAGCTCCACCAGGGACCGAGGAAACTTGACTTTCATGCGTGAATTTCTTTTTCCTGGAATAGCAAAAGGAAACATGCAAAAGGCATCCCATGATTTAGGGAGCATACAAATTTCATTTAGAAACTTCCCTCCAAGTGTCGCTTTTCCCTTGATTTGTGGGATGCGCGTCATGAGCCCAAACTTATTTATTCAATGCATCAGAGCTCATTCTTTCACATCGATCTTGGAGCTCTGACATCCCACTGCACATCCAGGACTCTTTGAAAGATTCAGCTCAACTATTCATGGGCAAGTGGCCTCAACTTGCCTTTTCCAGTATTTCTGTCGCTTTTTGTGTATTTGCTTGTGTGAGTGCTATTTTCTTGATTTCTTTAAATGCTTTCTGTCATTTGCATGTATACTAGATTTTCCTAGGTCTGTTTCAGTTTTCATTGCTATCTCACTGCTGTCACATGCATGAAATTGTTTTGCATGAACAATCGCTGATTCGGTGACTCACTTCACTCACGTGCATGTTGATATGTTTGCTAAATATTTCATTCATGTTTGCATGCACTGTCAATCCCTTCTACTTTCACTTAGTGTCACCATGCATTCACTATCATATTTGATTTCATTTTCCTGTCAGTGACTCGGGCCAACCATGGCCTAGACTTTGCATTCACTGAGACAACATTGCACAATCTAGGGAAGGAAGGCTCTGTCTTCCTCTCCAAAAATGCATATTTCTGCCCAACACTATCCTCTAGGACTATTTTACACATTTTTTAGGGACAGTGACTATAGGCCCAAGTCCTTGAGGCTGCAATCACTCCCTGCTGAAATTGTGCATTATGCAATCCTAGCAGCCAATAGCCAGTCTCGATTGCACATTGCGCAAATCCAGTAGCTAGTCTTGCTTCCTAGACAAACCAGACTATCTTTTGTGCAGTTCTAGTAGCTAGTCACCCAACCTCCCAGAAGAAATTACGCAATCTTTCCCATTAGTCTCCCAAGTATGTGTTGTGTCATTCCTAGAATTTGCTTTGGTTTTCGCTGACAGATTTATTGCCATGCATGTTTCTTGTCTCCAAATATTTCAGGTGTTCATCTACCTCTTATCAGTACCAGATCAATGGCCTCTGAGAGAGCGGGATCACAGGACACTAATGGAAATGCAATTGGTGCAACAGTTGAGCGAGTGTCCTCTAGTTTACCGATCTATGAAGATACAAAGCTATATCTAGGCATTGACATCAAACTGAAGTGGCAAGAGGTCAATGAAACATTTGCAAGCACTATTGAGGAAGGCCTCGAAGATCTTTAGGTGTACGTGAGCATTCACAAGTTCGGCTTGCACCAGATTACATGCAGATACCATGCGTTCCCATGCGCGGACATGATACACTGGATCTTCTCTCACATTAATCCCGAGACGATGACCTTGAGTAGTGTCAGTGGGATGAAGCTTGCAATATTCTAGGTACGAGATTATGATGAGATGTATCAGATGTCCTAGCCCATGACTGTCATGAAGACTCCATTCAAATTACCCAACAACAATGCTAACTCTAGATACATTTTGAAGAACTAGGTAAAGGATCCGACTCACTTCAGGTTGGCACCCAGCCAGATCTACAAGACAAGGTCCCCTACGGTCAATTTTGGGGCAAAAGCCCAAGTTTTGGGGGAAAAAGCCCAAGTTTTGTTGTATAGAATGTAAAGTCTCCACAGGTTGTGGTCGCGGAGCAAGTAGATAGTAAAGTGTCATAAAGGGTTTTACCCTTCTTTTATGTAATTTGTGTCAGCTTTTATAGATCTACCCATGGTCCGTAGATCATGGGATTGTATAAGTTGGAGAGTCTTAGAGAGTTTAAGGCAAGTAAGTAATGATGGAGATGAATGTAATGGGTTAGTAGAAGAAAGAGCGAAGAAATCTTAGAGTAGAAGAGAGGCTCTGCAGCTGTATGCACAGAGGCCTAGAGTAGAGTCCGTAGTTGAGTGCGCGGGCCCTTGAAGCTGAGTGCGCAGAGAAGTCTTGAGTCTGTAAGCAGAACTGAAGTATTAATAAAGAGATTATTCCAGAAATTCCTGTGTTTTGTCTATTTACTCCTCTTATGAATGAATATGCTTTTATGCTATGATGAATGATGTGTTTATGAATTAATACTGTATTAATGCATGACTTTACATAATTGATGTTGTTATATGAACGAACTTAATATTATCTGTTTATGAGAAGGATATCTTGTTGCATGTTAAAGTTAGAGAACACTTAAACCGATCTGGGTAAATACGGGATTAAGGGTAATCACAGAGGCGCGTAAGTGGTTGATTCACCTGTTTAGGGTCTGCAAAAGATAGTGTTGAACATTCGTGGAGATATAGAAGCTGATTGAGGGAATTTATATCATTAAGCCCTAAAGGCTTATTGATCTGTACGAAGGTAGGTTTAGGGCATAAAACGATATTACACTAATCTATGGGTGTGGAAACTTGGTTCCAGCCTCCCCCAAACTGCTTCAGGTGGGACTTCAGTCCTTGCTCCGCGGATTAATGCAGAAAGGGCCAGTAGTGTCAAGATTTGTTTGGAAAAACTAACTCTGAACCTAGGTTAGGACCCACTAAGCGAACAAATGGTTCTATTGTTGGGATTGGGATCTACATAAAGAGATGTGTGATGCCGCCTCATTGGAATCCAAGTAAGAAATAACTTGAGGAGTGGTTGGATAGGTATCTTTACACAAAAATATATGAAATTTTCTTTTGTTCCTTCCCGATCAAGCTATACAAGTGGATCGCTAAACTAGAAGACAACCAGGGAAGGTGGAGGCTTGACAGCTCAATAGTGTGGACGCCAGAGCTGGTGCAGAGATGGGAAGCCTCTGAAGATAATATCGCGCATGTTGTCAATCACTAGCTTGATCGCGTCATAGGAGGATTTTTTATGGAATTCGCAGTCGATACCTCGGTCAGCTACAATGAAGCAGAGCGATGATTCTTCAAAGGACCACGAGGTAAGTATTTAAGATCTTTGAATACTTGGATTAATATGCTCTTGTGTGAAAAGCAGGTTATGCTCTTACCTTGATGTTTGAAGCTACACGAATTGCAAAGTTACTGAGGGATAGAGGGAGGACAGGCCTTGAATATAGCCCGTTGATTAAACCTCCTCTGAGTGACGATGAAGGATCAGCAGAGGCTTCACCGCAGAGCGTTGTCTAGTTAATAAGGAAAGGGTTCCCGCGAATACCCCATCCGCCCACACCACCTCCACCTTCACCTCCACAATATACACCTTTTCCCACACCACCACCACCTCTGCCACCATTCAATATGTTGAATACAATAAAGTTGCCCATTTTCAAGGGTTTAGGAAATCAGGACCCAGACAAGTTTTGGTTCATTGTGAAGGCCGTGTGGACAACCCAAAATATTATAGATGATCATATGAAGAAAGCACAATTGGTTACTGCTCTACAAGATCGCGTGATAACATGGTACATTAAGTACTGCACTGAAAACCTGATGGCTTCATTAGTGGACACTCAGACCACGCTGAATAAGGAATTTAGTAGGCCCAAGTATGAATCAAAATCAGTCGTTGGATTCAAGGAAATAATGATGAGGCCTGGCGAAACACCTTGGGAGCTAGATTAGAGACTAAAGTGCCAGATCTGCGAAGCTAACATGAATCTTACGGATGGGCAGCACCGCGAATTGTTTATACCTTACCCCATGTAAGGGTTGCTTTATCGCAGCAAAATATCGGAATCCAGGCAGAAGCCATAGCAATTGTGATGAGATTGGATGAGACACCGATTCAAGATGCTGCTTTGGGAAGTTTAGTAGATTCATGCGGAGTTGCAAAATCTTTGCCTAGAGTTTCAAAGCCTCAGCAGCCTACCCAGAGCATGTAGATGATGAGGGTTGAACCCTGTAAAGAAGATCCTAATGTGAATATCGTGCTGCAAAGTGGAATGACGACTGGTGAGGATAAAGGAAAACAACCTATGGAAAGTGAATGGGTCCACAAGGCTCTAGAAAAAGAGGTTGGGTTTGATTTGGAGCACGTAAAAGAAACATTCATGGAAGCGAAGAAAAGCTTCACTGAGGCCTCTACCTCAGGAAGTCATGATAAGCTATATGAAGAAATGGACCCCTCCATGCTTACTATGTTCTTGGAAACCTGTATGAAGCTGCTACGCAATAACAAGGCCATGAAAGGATTACAAGAGTTGATAAATAAATGTTCCAGTAAAGAAAATTCTCTTGAAGGACCTCACGTAGTCTGAAAAATTGGTAAGCATAAGACAAGAATTGGGTGTGAGATAAGATTCACTGCGCAAATAGGAGAATATGAAATGGACCAAATTATTTTGGATCTTGGGTGAGATGCGAATGTTTTGCCTAAATAGACATGGGAGAGAATGGGGAGACCTGTGCTGCAATGGTCTCCAATTCAATTGAGGATGGAAAATCAATAGAAGGTTATCCCCATGGGAAGATTGCAGGGAGTGATAGTAGATATTGAAGGCATGAGCGCATTAGCCGATTTTGAAGTGATAGGGATCACGGATGACAACAATCCATTCCCTGCACTCCTTGGGATTGATTAGGCTATCAACATGAATGGGGTAATCAATCTGAAGAAGCGGACGATGTCATTTGAAAGAAAATTGTTCAGTGTGGTAGTACCTTTGGACCCTGCAAAAGGACTGCGCTATACCAAACTGGTCCGCAATTATGAGGAAAGCGACGATGATCTCGACTAGATCTATAAAATAACAGTGCAAGATTAAGATTGGGTTAATCCAATAGCTGATGAATGCATTGCATGGGAAAGTGAAAGTTATTGTACATCATATTAAGATGAAGATCTAGAGCACTCGCAGAATAGGTTGCATGAAGTATTGACACTGTGTTGTAACATGATGACTAATGAACTACGCTGTGTATCGTCGGAGGTAAGAAGTTTGCCTTATTATGATGGTCTAACTAATGTGGATAAATTTTTGTATGCACTTGAAAGGGAAGTGCTTCAGAAGCATTACTTCCAAGCACTGGATTTGGTGCTGTGCGCTACACCTGCAAGGTGGTGGGGTACGCATAAAGACAATTTTGATGGATGGCGTCAATACCAAAGAATGATGAGGTTGCTATTTGGCCTCCCAAAAGTGCGGCTTATAGAGAGATATGATGGGAGGAATGATCCGTGTGATTACTTAGCAAAATGGACTAACAATTATGGAGTAGAGCCACAACCTGAGTGGGTACATTTATTCTGCCACAACTTGGATGTAATACTAATGAATTGGTACCTGGAAACAGAGCTCCACCATGGCACTAAAAAATGGGATTTTTTGAGACAGACATTCTTGATGACATTCAGCTTTGAATATGGGTTCGAGTGTATTGACGAGGCATTATAGGAGGTCAAGGCAACAATCTTCAGAATAGCGTAGGATCCTCTGGACTTGATTCAACCATATTGGACCACCCAGCTATGCCATGTGTGGAAGAGATACAATGTGAATGTTGAAGAAGAAGAGGAGGATCCAAGGAACATTAACATCCTAGAGTTAGAAGGCCAATGTGAAGTTTAGGGGTTGTAGATAGAGAATTTAGATATCGTCGCACCGCTAAAAACCCGACAGGTAAACATTGGTATAGAGGCGGAACCAAAGTTTGCAAATATAGGGGACTACTGGGATGATGCTAAGGTGGATAAGGTCACCGAGTTGCTTCACGAATATCAAGATCTATTTCGCACAAAATTTTCGGACTTAAAAGGTATCATTGGCGATTTGGGAGTAGTGAAAATAACATTAAAACCGGATGCGAAGCCTGTTAAGCAGAGACCATGTCGCCTTAATCCCAAATACAAGGAAAAGGTCCATCTAGAGTTGGACAAGATGCTTACAATAGGTATTGTTGAACCAATGGAGGAATCTCATTGAGTGAGTCCAATGGTATTTTAGGAAAAGAAGAAAAACAATGAAATCAGGATTTGTGTAGATCTCAGGAAGCTCAACGATGCTTGCGTTCATGACCCTTTTCCAACTCTGTTCACCGATGAAGTATTGGATAATGTTGGTGGGCAGGAAGCATATTCATTCACTAATGGGTACTCTGGATACCATTAGATAAAGATCACGCGAGAAGATAGGAGTAAGATGATCTTCACGACTAAGTGGGGATGTTTTCAGTATACAATAATTCCTTTTGGGCTAAAAAATGTGTCAGCAATCTTCTTGCGGCGTAGTCATCGCAACGTTCAAAGAGTTTAGTCACAAATTTTTGGAGGTATATTTTGATGATTGGACAATGTTTGGACTAGTAAAGTGCCATGTAGCTAGTTTGCGCTTGATGTTGGATACATGCCAAAGTTATCAGATAGTGCTAAACTTGAAGAAATGCTTATTTTGTGTCCCTTTTGGAATCTTGCTGGGTTATGTGGTATGCAGACAAGGATTAACGGTGGACCTTGCTAAGATTGTGATTATAATTAATTTGGAGGCACCAAGAAGTGTTAAATAGTTGTGCGTAACACTGGGTCATACTGGATACTATCAAAAGTAAATCAAGAGTTATGCCTAGATTACTGCATCGATGGAAAAGCTACTAAATAAAGATGCTACACTCTATTAGGATGAAGAATGTCAGCGGAGTTTGGATGTATTGAAGGAGAAAATGGTCACCATGCTGATCCTAGTCTTCTCGAATTGGAAGAAGGAATTTCATGTGCATGTGGACGCTTCATGTATTGCGTTGGGAGCAGTGCTTACATAGGCCAGTGAAGGAGAATTGGATCACCCTATAGCATTTGCAAGTAGGAAGTTGTCTAAGGCTGAAAACAATTATGCGACGATAGAGCACAAAGGGTTGGCTATGGTGTACGTGCTCTAGAAGTTCAAACATTACCTACTAGGTGGACACTTTAAGATGTATACAAACCATTCTGCATTAAAATACCTAGTCAACAAGCTTGTGTTGGTGGGGGTGGGGGGGAATATGCAGATGACTGTTGTTGTTTTAGGAGTATGATTTAGAAATAATTGTGAAGCCAGGGTGATTGAATGCAGGGTCAGATCACCTATAGCATATTAAAATAGGAGAGGAGCCTACCAATTTAGAAGAAGGGTTTCTTGACTCACAACTCTTTGCGGTGCACATATTCGATAATCACTTTGCAGGCATTATCCACTTCCTGACTACAGGAATGGCTCCAAAAGGATACATTAGTCAACAAAAGAAGGAATTGGTGGTGCGTGCAAAAAACTTTTCTGTTATAGCAGGCCATTTGTATAAGATGGGCTCAGACGAGATATTACGATGCTATGTTCCTGATTTTGAATGAAGCAGTATACTAGCTAAAGCTCATGGAGGGGCCACAGGAGGCCATTATGTAGGAAAAACAATAGCGCAGACGATTTTACGCGCTGGGTTTTGGTAGCCAATGTTGCATAAGGATTCCAAACCATATTGTAGGGTGTGTGATGCATATCAGAGAACCGGCAGGCCATCACGGAGGGATGAACTACCTTTAAATTCACAGGTATCACTGCATCCATTTGAGAAATGAGCAACTGATTTTGTAGGACCGATTCAACCTCCAGGAAAGAATACGGGTGTGTGGTATATAATCACTGTGACTGAGTATTTGACCAAATGGTGGAGGCACAGCCTATGAAGGACTGCACAAGGGCAACAATAGAAAAGTTCTTATTTGAATATGTTTTGACCAAGTTTGGTTGCCTGAAGCTTTTGATGAGTGATCGTTGTACGCATTTCCTTAACTAAACAATCAATGTGCTGATAGAAGAATTCCTAGTTTATCATGAGAAGAGTACGTCATATCATTCTCAGGCCAATGGGACAGTTGAAGAATTTAATAAAATATTGGAGGGTGCATTGACAAATGTTTGCAATGCAAAAAGGATTGGGACTTGCACGTACGAGCAGTATTTTGGGCTTACAGAACTACTTGTAAGAAGCTTACTGATCAGACACATTTCAGGCTAGTCTATGGCATAGAGGCTATGATGCCTATGGAGTACATTGTGCCTAGTCTATCCATAGCGGAATTCACAGGAATGGCAGACCGTAGAGCCTTAGAAGAGTGGCTTGCGCATATAGCAGAGCTTGAGGAAGATAGATTTTTGTCTGGATTATATTAGCAGGTTTAGAAGGAGCGCGAAAAGGCATGGCACGATCAACACATCAAACTGTGCACCTTCAAGGAAAATGATTTAGTTTTATTATATGATAGTAAGTTTGATAAGTTTCCAGGAAAATTTCAGATGCATTGGCTAGGGCCATATTTTATCAAAGAGATTACCGATGGTGGAGTGATTCAGCTTGTGAAATTGAATGGAGATCCATTTCCGGGAAAGGTAAATGGAAGCCAATTGAAGCCATACACTCGGGATCGGCCCAATGAATACATGACAATAGCACAATCTTAGCGCTCCAGGCCGTTGCAAGGAGGCATGGGACTATAAACTACACTACCCAGTGTGTAGATCTACGCGAAAGGGGCTCTGTGCGAAACATGAGGGTTTCACAGTACCAGAAGAAGCGCGAAGGGAGCTATGCTATAGATGGAGAAACCGCACAACGCAGCCAAATAGTGACTGCTACTATCACTGTTCATGATTTGACAATGAGGAGATAGTTAAAAGGAGCGAGGGGGGGGGGGGGGGGGGGCAGTTAAGGCTGAATTTAAGAGTGAAATATTTGGAAATATGTCGCCAATCTATCATTTATGGATGGATTTTGGGGGAAATGGTCGAATTTGAATTTTAATTTGCCTATAAATTACATGTGACCATCCAACTAAAAACACCTTGCATTCCTAGAAGTTATGTGTTGAGTTGTCGAGTGTGTATGAATCCTCAGTTTTACGTAGTTTTGGTCACTGCTTTTGTATTTGAGAAGTTCCCTATAGACACCCAGTAGTTTACCCACAACATAATGTTCGCACCAGCAGAGACTGCTAGTACTGGGGGAGCTATTGCCTCTAAGGGAGCTTCTTTAGAAGTGATGAGTATGGATGTTCCAGCTGCAGTGCCTACGTCACCAAGGTCGCTTAGACCGAAGACTACGCCAGTAAAGGAGGCCCCCAAGCCTAAGAAGGAAAAGCAAAAGAAGCCTGTGTTGGTGCGTGCATCACCAATGAAACATGCAGCTACCCAGGCCCACAGGAAATAAAAGCTGAGCATAAAGGAGAAGGGGAAAGTGGTAGATCTGGAGGCTAAGGAGGCCACGAAAGATATCAAGATTAAGGGCGTGGACCCTATTCCTAAGCTACCAGAGTATATCCCTCCATGTAAGGGTAAGGTGAAGGTGCTGAAGGACCCAGATGCAGGACAGTTCCTCCTCAACACACACCCTATTGCCGGAGAGCATCACCTTTGAAGGTCCGTGCTTGGCACGAATCCCACAGTTAAAGCTCGAAGACTCAGATTTGGTGGACCATGAGTGGTTACCCCACCTGGATACTGATACCTTCATGCAGAGGGTCTTCTACAAAGAGTCTAGTGTCACCACGTTGGAGCCAGTGGAATGGATTCACAGAATCAACAAGTCAAGGCTGTTGAACATGTCGTGGGTGCCCCACTACCATCGGTCAAATATAAACCTAATTATCATTAAGCAACTGTTGTGCTTGGTGCATGACGGGTGGTTATGGTTAAACATGTCGATCCCCATCACAGATATGCTGATCCATCATATCACGCTATTGCGCCATTCAGGATTGAATCCGGCCAAGGCATTTGGCAGAAAGACGGGTGAGCGTGACTTCACTGAGAAGATGAAGTAAAAGTTTAAACTTGTGAAGAAGTTGCGCGGATACTCAATTACTTCCATTATTGACCCCGCAGTAAAGATTTCCACGCAGATTCTAGTTGGCAAGGTTATGAGAAAGTTCTGCGCAGATGAGTTTCCAACACTAGTGGTTTCATTGGCAGCACAGTGCATGGAGGGCGTACAATTCAACTGGGTGTGCTACCTGTGTATCAAGTTCCTTGCGAACTGTAGAGGGGCATAGAATGAAAGTAAGACATTCCAATATTCATGGTTGTTTCTCTCGATAGTGCTCATCACGTGGGATTTTTCGGAGGACAGTGAGTTTCCTCTAGTGGTGAAGGATTTACTGGAAGCCGCAATAATTGCGTCTCTCTGGGACACAAAAGATGCTACGCGGGTCACAGAGAGAAAAGTATTTTGTGTACTAATGGAGGTGAGCATTCGCATAGCCATCAACTAGAAGCCGTGGTTGTCACCAACCATGTATATCTGGGCGTGAAAGGACCCTGAGCAGAAATGGTTTGATCTACCATACCTTTCTATGGATGACGCTATTGAAGAGGTAATCAATCATTGGCCAATAGAGTGGCATTCTCCTTCTGACATGGCCGTAGGGACTAGAAAGTCCATGGAGAAGTAGAAAAAGGAAGCGACCAAGAAGAAGGTTCAAGAGTTTGCTGAGAAGAGAAAGAAAGAGGTCGAGGAAAAGGCTCGAGTAGACGCGGAGTGTGCTGTGAAGGAACATATAAAGTAGGAAGAGCACGACTCTGAAAGAAGTCAAAAGTCTCATTCGCCCCAAATGGAGGAGGCAGAATAGTTAGAGCAGGGAAGTGGTGATCAACATGAAAGCATTCCCTTCCGAATAAAGTGATACATGGAGTAGGAAAAGTAAGGACAATGAAAGAAGACAAAGGCCACCAAGCTGTTGCTAGATCCGATTACTTTGATGGAAGATGACTTGGATGAAATTGAAGACAAGGTGCAGGATACAATAGCAGAACTGCTGCAACAGTTTTAGCAGCAGCAAAAGTAGGCATTGAGCACCATCCAAATAGGTCTACGTGAGTTGCAAATCCAAATGACTAGACTCCAGGCAGGTGCAGGACAGAGCAACGTGGCATCAACCAATTTGGCACCGGGAACCACTCAAGCAACAAAGATGGTTCACTCATTGGATATCCAGGAAGTCACATTTCTTGATGGATCTTTGAGCACGGAGGCGGTCACTGATAAGGCTATTGTCAACACTTTGAAGAATATTGGCCTCAACCTACTTCGCTCCCCAATGAGTTCCTTCACACACTGTAAGCAGGTGTCATAATAGAAGTTAAGGCCCAAGAGTTGATACATATTTAAACATGAATGCAAAAAATTATAGACATAACCCTAAATATAGAGATAAAATAGAAATAATACTTCATTCCATTAATGTAAAATACTAAAATATGCTTACAAACATAAATGGAAATAAACTAGCTCAGGTGATGGTAGCTTATCTATGAGGAGAGGTGTGGTGGATACATGCCTCTAAAATATCTTACAATGGGGCTCGAAGGCCTATTTATTGTTGAGAAACAATGGAAAACCCCAAACATCCAAAACCCTAAACCTAGGAGATGAAGCGACAAACTATGGGGCCCGTTTTGGGTAAATTGGTACATCAACTTCCTGAGGTTGTAACTTTGGCATATGATCTCCATTTGACGCGCACAATACCTCATTAGAAAGATCTATATGAGGACTACAAGTTTGGGATGAGAAACATCAATTCATGGACCCATGTTGCTCCTAGTTTTCCGAAAATACATCGTTTAGGGCCTCAAAACGGATTCAAAAGTTCAGGACCCGAAAAACTGCCAAAAATAATAAATTGTGTTACAAATAAGGAAATTGAAAAACTGAAAGAAACAATGGTGGGGTTCCAAGTGGAATTGGCGGGCGGACACCAATATCCACCAGGATCATTCCTCCCCCCTTATGAAGCAATGGTCCTTATTGCATTGAGTTCCTCCATGAGATGAGGAAAGTTCTGCTGAACTTGGTCCCTGGTGAGCCACTTGCCTTAGTGAAGGAGTTGGACTGCTTTGACAACTCGATATAGTTGGATCTTCTTCTGGTGAGTGTGCTTGATCTGAGTGTCCATGATCTGATCAATTACAGCTTGTTCCATGCAATTTGGATTTAACTCTGTTGGTGTGAGTTGTTTTGCAATGTCGGATGTGTCTAGTAATGGTGGAAAGTATGACCGAAGGTAGTCCACATTGAACAATGGGTGTAGGCCAAGGAATGGGGGAATGCTGTGCTCAAATACCAAAACCTTGGTAATGGTGTAAGGACAATATCAGAGTGGTCTGAGTTTCCAATAGGCTCCGGTAAGGTGTTCCTTTTGCAAATGCAGACAGACTTAGTCGCCCACCTGAAACTTATGTGGCACCCGATGTTGATCATGTCGCTGCTTGTACTTGGTATTTGATTTCTCCAGAATGTCATGGACCTACTGGTAGATAAGTTGGATGTGCTCAATGAAGTTGTTTGCCTTATCTGTATCGGACTGGACATCAGCCAAATCTGCTTGAGTAGCTGCAAATGGCATGGACACATCAATGGGACGTAGTGGATGGAATCCCAAGCCCACCTGAAAAAAGGCTATGGCCAGTCGAGTTGTGGAGAGCCCAGTTATAATGGTGTTGAACATAGGGGAGCCTCTCATCCCATGTGTGTGGATGCTTTGAGTTGTACATGTGAAAAATGTGTACAATCATCCTATTGACAACCTCTGTCTGGCCATCAGTTTTGGGATGGAAGGCTGTGGACTTAGCAAGTTTGGTTTCTAGCATTAACCAATCTTTCGGTTGAGGCTTAGCCTCCTCAGCTTGAGAGGGCTCTATCAAGGGTTAATGATATTGATTAAAGATATAGATAGATGGCTAACTCTATGGTTTGTGATTTTACATGTTTATAGGTTGAAATATGGGGATTTTCTACCATTGGGCTATGGAGTTAGTGATAGAGAAAAAGATAACAAATAGCTTTTCTTATGAACTGAGGCTTGTATATACTTCAATTAAAGTGTAACACATTCGGGAAAGTCTCAATAACTTGAAGTTCATAGAAGTCAGAGCATGTGGGCATGAATTCTGAGTAATGATACATCAAGTTATTCAAAAGGAAAGTATTAAAAGTGATTCATCAAATTCTAACACTTAAAGGAAGTCAAAGCATGAATAACCATGAATTCTAAGTAATAAGTATTAAAACAATGAAGAAAAACATCCAAAGATAGGACCCAAGAACTCAATTCACCATAGTTTAACACGTAAAGGAAGTCAGAGCATTTTCCTCCATGAATTCTGAGTAATAAGCATTAAGACTATGGAAGTAAAACATATCAAAGATAAAAGATAGAGCTCATTGAAGTACACTAAGAATCTCAGATTCAGAAAAGTTAAACTGCTTATGTATATATCAGTCCCTTCACAACATATACAAGAGTAGTCCTTTTCTATAACATTTTCCAACCCTGAGGAATTCGATTCTCAAGCTTTATATAGAGCTTTACAACCTTGGATACTATGATCCATCTTTATGGGAATTCGAGTTCCTAACTTTGACACCTATCTATTCCAAAAACAAACTACTTAATTACAACTTGACAGCTAGCTGTCTTTAAGAGTCCTAATACAAATAGGAGTGAAACTCCTAAAACATGCTTTCAAAAACCTTATCTATGACTTCAATACATTATTTAATCAGCTTTCAACCCATCTCTTTGATCTTGATGATGTCCACGGTGCTGTTGCAAAACCTGCTGAGTCAGACCTAACTGTCCTCAAAACTAGGAGACAGAGTTCCTCCTTTTAAGGCCCTTAATCCTTTACGCTTATCTTCAAGAATTTTTGTTGGTGTACATGTGGCATGCATTAATAATCCATAAAAACTTCATTTGTCCACCTGTGTAAGAAAATAACTCTCCAAGAGATAAAAAAGAGAATGAAACATGACTATGTTGCTAAAATAGCTTGTTTTCGTAGCACAACTTTAATATCATTTATGGAATATTTCTTTGAACCATTCTGCATCACTGCCATATGAAACTTTATCAATGATCCTCATATGTCTACCAAAAATCATCAAAACTTGGACTTGATCAGACCTTACCTTCGAAATGCATCTATAAAGTGCTAAAAGGTCACCTTCAGTAGTTTCGTAGCATGCTACGAAATTGCTGTGTATGCTCTTTTTTCAACATAGCCTTCAAAATATGCAGTTTGGGAATTTTCAATATTTCATAAAGACTGATATGATCACCAAGAATCAAAACAAATTATCCTTATAAGATGTTCTTATTCAAAATTTGGTCTTCACCTTAATGAAAGACTGACCTATAAATTTATCATTTTCTGCATTATTTTTATCTGAAAAATAGGTGTTGAGACAGAGCTTATATATTTTGATCCCTAATGGCTGTTACAAAAAATGGAGAAGGTTTTTGTATATAATAATGTTTATAAGAAAAACCTCTCTCATTTTCTTGAAAACCAGCTTCAGTTGTCCGGAATCTGCATTATACAATCATGTATAAAACAAGAAAATTTAGAATTCTGCAAATAGGTCTCAAAGAAAACTTCGAATCTCCAAATTGGTAGCACCTCGAAGAAAGTTGAAAGACATTTTTGTTCCTTCATATGTTCTTAGAAAGAACCTCCTTCATATTTTTGAAACTTGTCTTTATTTGTCTGAAAATTCCTTTTGAAATCAACAGCTCAAAACAGTCCAATAAACACACAAATCCCCTTGCAGCTCCTGGTAGAAATACATGTAACCTGTCTGGATGAAAGCTTGTGTGAAGCTGAGGTCATCCATGATAGCCTTCTTTTTATCCTTTCATCTTCATGGCAATTTCCATTTATAACCCAAACTGCCCTCTTAAAATATGACAGTTGTAAAGAACTTTTTGGACAACAAGCTGTTTGTGACAAAATTAACTTTTCAAAGGTGACAACTGATTGATACATGCAAAGGTTGAAAAGTAAATGATAGAGAGGTTCTTGGGTAGCTTTTTTAAGGAATGATATTTGAATGTGGAGAGAAAGGTGACAAAATGAGGGAGTGAAAAGCAACAACCACTTCATCAACCAATAAAAATACTCTGTTTTTCCTGAAAAAGAAGGCTACATTCTTGAGCTCCTATCTCTTGATCCCTTACAGTTGTTACAAAAATGGAGGAATTTTTTGTAGGTAAGAATGTTTATAAGAAAAACCTCTTTAATTTTTCAAAAATGAGCTTTCAATTGCTTAGGAACCCCCTTGGAAGTTGACTACTAAAAACAGAACAACAGGGTTTTTGTCTCATTGTGCGCTACAAAATTAGCTTGTTTTTGTAGCACAAATCACCTTTTTTGAACTAGTTGCGCTACAAAATTGCGGATTCCTGTGTATGCTATTTTTTCAACAAAGTTTTCAAAATGGTTAAAGATATGGGTTCTAAACAACATGTGAGATTTCTAGGACATGGAATAAGGCTGATTTAACTTTATTTGGATGTGAAGATGAGACTCTTAACCTATCACCTACCCATTATCAAGACTAAAATGACCTTTAGACCTGCTTTAAATCATGACCAAAAGTAGAGTTGAGATAAGATGTTTTGAGAATATTTGGGTGATCGCAGATTGGACCAAAATGTACTAAGGAACCTGTTGTCCTAATATGAGATGATAGACTGTGGGATCCCAAAGTGTACCCACACTCGTTCAAAGAAGAGTTTAGCAGTGGCTTCTACTGTGATATTCTTCCTGTAGGCTGCCATAATGGCCATCTTTGAGAACCTTTAGACGACCACAAAAACATAATCGTTTCCATGCTTAGTAGAAGGAAGGCCTGACATGTAATCCTTGGATATGGATTGCGAAGGTTGACTAGGGGTAGGAATCGGAGTATAGAGGCCTTGCTTCTTGATGGTTGGTTTTGCAATCACACTAGTAGTGCAGGATCTGATGTACTTCCCGACATCTTGTCGAATATTTGGCCATTAGAAATACTTCTGTAGTAATGCCACTGTTTTCTCGACCCTGAAATGCCCAGTAGCCTGACTATAGTGTGTTTCCCAAATCATCTTGTCACGCTTGCTTGAAGGAACACAAAGGTGACCTAGGTGGCATAACAGGGAATCTTGGAGGTGAAAATCTAGAAAACACTGACCCTCCAAGAGTTTCTGGTATGTGTGGCCGAATTCTGGGTCGCTTTTGTAGAGATCTGGCCAATCAGAAGTCTCATGCCGACAAGAGTTGAGCATGATGGTTAACGCCATGATCAGGGGTCGATTGAGGCAATTTGCAACATTATTGGTGCTGTCTTTCTTATACTTGATATTAAAATGGAACTATTGTAGGTATTTGGACCACTTCTAATGGCGATCATTCTGTAACTTCCCTTGCATTTGTATGAACTGCAGGGGCCGGTGGTCTATGTGGATGACCGTTTCCATCCCCAAAATGTAATGCTTCCATTGTCAATAGGCCTGCACAATGGAATACATCTCTTTGTTGTAAGTGGGATACTTCCATACTATGTTTGAAAGTGTCTCACTGTGATATGCCACTGGATACCCATGTTGAGTAAGGACTGCCCCAATAGCATAGTCAGAGGCATTTTTCTCGATCTCAAATGGTTGTTGCAAGTCTGGTAATGCAAGCATTGGCGCCGAGTAGAGGCAATGTTTCAACTCTATGAATGCCTTTTGTTGAGATTCAGACCAAAAGAATTTTTCTTTCGCTCCTCCCTTGGTGACTTGACTCAAGGGCCAAGTGATATGAGAAAATCCCAACACGAACCTGCGGTAGAAGTTGGCAAGAACTAGAAAGCTGCAGAACTCTGTCAGAGTGGTTGGAGATGGCCAATCTCGAATGACTTGGAACTTGGCTGGATCCACATGTATCCTAGATATTGAACTTGGGTCATGCCAAAAGTGCATTTCTCCAAATTGGCACATAACTTGTGTTGCCATAGTGTTTGGAGAACCTGTTGGATGTGGTGGAGGTGCTCTTCCCAACTCTGGTTGAGGATCAGGATGTCATCCAAGTATACCACTACAAATGAGTTGGTGAATGGCTGCAAGATGTCATCCATTAGCCTCAAGAGGGTTGTAGGAGCATTCGACAACCTGAAACGCATAACCAACCATTTGAGAAGGCCCTCCTTGGCTTTGAAGGCAGTCTTCCAAACATCGAAGGGTTTGATTAGTACCTGGTGATATCCTGACTTCAAATCGACCTTGCTGAAATATTTTGTCCCCTTCAGTTGGTCCAAAAGGTCATCAATCTGTGGGATCGGGTACCTATTCTAGATAGTGATCTTGTTCAGCACCCGATAGTTAAAACAGAGTCTCCAAGTCCCATCCTTCTTCTATACCAACACGATCGAGCTCCCATAGGGCAATGAACTTGGTCAGATGTGACGTTTCTGCAGTAGCTCCTCAATCTGCCTCTTGATTTCATCGTTCTCCAGAACGGAGTGTCAATAGATTGGTCCATTGGGCAGTGACGCAACTGGGGTTAGATCGATGGAGTGCTTGACTTGATAGTGCAGAGGAACCACTATGGGGGAGGTGAATATGTCCTCGTACTCCTCCATGACCTTGTCCATATGTATTTGTCATGTGTAGGGGCTCTGTCTGGAGGTAGTGGCCATTGTCTTCTTATTTCGTTGCGGGTGTATCATCGGGAAAACAAATTTCCTGGTTTGGAAATGAGCTTGCTGCATTGTTTTGCAGTAACCAAAGAGATGATGGTAGGCGGTGCTACCTCTGGTATCCTGTACAACTTATTTCCCAAAGTAAAAATAATAGCACGAGGCCTTGACTCATATACAACATGTCACTTCCACAAGTATGCTTGTCCTAATAATACATCACAAACATCAAGGGGAGAAATGTCACACAATACCTCATCTATGAAGTGCTTGATGTTGTATGGAAGGTGACACTGCTGGCTCACATGAAGATCCTGTCCTTGGTGAAGCCACCTGATGGTGTACGGTTGTGGATGTGTTGTGGTTGGTAAGCCCATCTGCTTCGCGACCTATGCCGAAATGAGGTTCTTTTGGCTCCCGCTATCGAAAATGAACTATAGCAGGGAGCCATTTACCCATATTTGGGAATGGAAGAGACACTCCTGCTCCTTTGGATCTTCAGGTTCCTCCTTTTGGATCTTCATGGTGGAAATGGTGGCATTGGGCTCCACATCGATAATATTCTTCCCTTTGTTATTCCCCTTATCAGGTTCTGACTCAGAGTCAGAACATGCATCTGATTTCGAAGACTTTAGCTCGGCCACCAGTAACTGCTTGGCCCGACACTCGCATTGTGAGTGGAGCTCTTATGGAACTCACACCACTTTCTCATGTCCTTCTTCGGCTTAGTGGTGTTGTTCTTTGCTTGCGGCTTTGGCGGGTTGTCCTGGGCCACCCTGCCTTGGCTTTGTCCCTGGTTCAATGGTTTGGGGGTGGCTTTCCATTGCTTCGGATTTGCAGATCCCAAGCTTCTCTTCTTTTATTTAAACTTTTACTCGATCTTGACAACGTAACAGTACATCATGTCGAGCAAGGAGATATCCAGGAACTCCATCTCATCCTAGATGTATCGGTGTAGGCAGCCGTGGTATTTGACTACCAAATGCAGCTGAGAATCCTTGATACCCAACTTTGTGCGAAGGGTATGGAAAATATTGGTAAACTCTGGCACATCTTGGTCCCTTCCCTGCCGCAACGTGGTCCACTTTATGTATTTATCCTCATAGCTTTTGACAGGGTAGTATTGCTCCTTGATGGCATTTTGGAATGAATTCCAAGTGGGTGAGATTGAAAATAGTGAGGCTGTACTTTTATCGTTCTGCTCGCAGTAGGTTTCCCACCAGTCCTGTCGTGGGGGGTGACTTTGAGAAGAGTGAAAGTGATATTTTCCCTATTGGAGAAATCATGAACAAAGAAATACCCTTCTAGCAGATTTAACCATTTATCTACAACATTTGCATCTATTTGACCCTCAAATATGGGAATGTCAAAGTTAACTTGTACCTTAAAGGATGTGGCGCTTCTAGAGTAGCTGCTGGAAGTAGATGTGTCGCCCCCGGGTAGCCAATGAAGGATCTGGAAAAATTTGTCCATCATTGCGTTCCTTTGTCGCTCAAGGGCTTCTTCAAGTAAGATTTTGATATGATCTCCTACCCCCTCATCTTTCTTTTCATCCACCATGGGAGGTCATTGGTATTTGTGAGTCTGGTCTTGCAATGGTTTGACTAGTTCAAGCCCTAACTCCTTATATCCCAACCTTGTTGGGGACATGCAAAGAAAAATAGAGAAAGAGTAGACCACTTTGATACCAATGATTTGGATTTAAACAAGAAAGCAAAAAATTACAGAGATAACCATAAATACAAAGATACAACAAAAATAATACTTCATTTCATTAATGTAAAATACTGAAATATGCTTACAAACAGAAATGGAAATAAACTAGCTCGGGTGATGCTAGCTTATCTATGAGGAGAGATGTGGTGGATACATGCCTCTGAACTATCTTACAATGAGGCTCGAAGGCCTAATTATTGTTGAGAAACAATGGAAGACCCTAAACATCAAAAACCCTAACCTTAGGAGATGAAGCACCAAACTATGGTCCCCGTTTTGGGTAAATTGGTACATCAACTTCCTGGGGTCGTAACTTTGGCATACGATCTTTGTTTGATGCGCAAAATACCTAGTTAGAAAGATATTGAAGGCATGAGCACATTAGCCGATTTTGAAGTGATAGAGATCGCGGATGACAACAATCCATTCCTTGCACTCCTTGGGATTGATTGGGCTATCAACATGAATGGGGTAATCAATTTGAAGAAGTGGACGATGTCATTTGAAAGAAAATCATTCCGCTTGGTAGTACCTTTGGACCCTGCAAAAGGACTGCGCTATGCCAAACTGGCCCGCAATTATGAGGAAAGCGACGATGATCTCGACTAGATCTATAAAATAATAGTGCAAGATCAAGATTGGGTTAATCTGACAGATGATGAATGAATTGCATGGGAAAGTGAAAGTTATTGTACATCAGATTAAGATGAAGAGCTGGAGCACTCGCAGAATAGGTTGCATGAAGTATTGACGCTGTGTTGTAACATGATGACTAAAGAACTACGTTGTGTATCGTCGGAGGTAAGCAGTTTGCCTTATTATGATGGTCTAACTAATGTGGATAAATTTTTGGATGCATTCAAAAGGGAAGTGCCTGAGGAGCATTGCTTCCAAGCACTGGATTTGGCGCTGCGCGCTACACCTGCAAGGTGGTGGGGTACGCATAAAGACAATTTTGATGGATGGCGTCAATACCAAAGAATGATGAGGTTGCTATTTGGCCTCCCAAAAGTGCGGCTTAAAGAGAAATATGATGGGAGGAATGATTCGTGTGATTACTTAGCAAAATGGACTAACACTTATGGAGTAGAGCCACAACCTGAGTGGGTACATTTATTCTGCTACACCTTGGATGTAACACTAATGAATTGGTACCTGGAAATAGAGGTCCACCATGGCACTGAAAAATGGGATGTTTTGAGACAGGCATTCTTGATGAAATTCAGCTTCAAATATGGGTTCGAATGTATTGATGAGGCATTGCAGGAGGTCAAGGCAACAATCTTCAGAATACCATAGGATCCTCTAGACTTGATTCAACCATATTGGACCACCCAGCTATGCCATGTGCAGAAGAGCTACAATGTGAATCTTGAAGAAGAAGAGGAGGATCCAAGGAACATTAACATCCTAGAGTTAGAAGGCCACTATGAAGTTTAGGGGTTGTAGATAGAGAATTTAGATATCGTCGCACTGCTAAAAACCCGACAGGTAAACATTGGTACAGAGGTGAAACCAAAGTTTGCAAAGATAGGGGACTACTGGGATGATGCTAAGGTGGATAAGATCACTGAGTTGCTTCACGAATATCAAGATCTGTTTCACACAAAATTTTCGGACTTAAAAGGTATCATTGGCGATTTGGGAGTAGTGAAAATAACATTAAAACCGGATGCGAAGCCTGTTAAGTAGAGACCATGTCGCCTTAATCCCAAATACAAGGAAAAGGTTCGTGTAGAGTTGGAAAAGATGCTTACAATAGGTATTGTTGAATGAATGGAGGAATGTGATTGGGTGAGTCCAATGGTAGTTCAGGAAAAGAAGAAAAACAATGAAATCAGGATTTGTGTAGATCTCAGGAAGCTCAACAATGCTTGCATTCATGATCCTTTTCCAACTCTGTTCACAGATGAAGTATTGGATAATGTTGGTGGGTAGGAAGCATATTCATTCACTAATGGGTACTCTGGATACCATCAGATAAAGATCATGCGAGAATATAGGAGTAAGACGATCTCCACGACTAAGTGGGGATGTTTTCAGTATATAGTAATTCCTTTTGGGCTAAAAAATGTGTCGGCAATCTTCTCGCGCGTAGCCATCGCAACGTTCAAAGAGTTCATTCACAAATTTTTGGAGGTATATATTGATGATTGGACAATGTTTGGACTAGTAAAGTGCCATGTAGCTAGTTTGCGCTTGATGTTGGATACATGCCGAAGTTATCAGATAGTGCTAAACTTGAAGAAATGCTTATTTTGTGTCCCTTTTGGAATCTTGCTGGGTTATGTGGTATGCAGACAAGGATTAATGGTGGACCCTGCTAAGATTGCAGTTATAATTATTTTGGAGGCGCCAAGAAGTGTTAAATAGTTGTGCGTAACACTAGGTCATACTGGATACTATTAAAAGTTCATCAAGAGTTATGCCTAGATTACTGCATCGATGGAAAAGCTACTAAATAAAGAAGCTACATTCTGTTAGGATGAAGAATGTCAGCGGAGTTTGGATGTATTGAAGGAGAAAATGGTCACCGTGTTGATCCTAGTCTTCTCGAATTGGAAGAAGGAATTTCATGTGCATGTGGACACTTCATGTATTGCGTTGGGAGAGGTGCTGACATAGGCCAGTGAAGGAGAATTGGATCACCCTATAGCATTTGCACGTAGGAAGTTGTCTAAGGCTGAAAACAATTATGCGACGACAGAGCACAAGGGTTGGCTATGGTGTACGTGCTCCAGAAGTTCAAACATTACCTACTAGGTGGACACTTTAAGATGTATACAAACCATTATGCATTAAAATACCTAGTCAGCAAGCTTGTGTTGGTGGGGGGGGGGAGGAATATGCAGATGGCTGTTGTTGTTTTAGGAGTATGATTTAGAAATAATTGTGAAGCCAGGTTGATTGAATGCAAGGTCAGATCACCTATAGCATATTGAAATAGGAGAGGAGCCTACCAATTTAGAAGAAGGGTTTCTTGACTCACAACTCTTTGCGGTGCATATATTCGATAATCACTTTGCAGGCATTATCCACTTCCTGACTACATGAATGGCTCCAAAAGGATACATTAGTCAACAAAATAAGGAATTGGTGGTGCGTGCGACAAACTTTTCTATTATAGCAGGCCATTTGTATAAGATGGGCTCAGACGAGATATTGCGATGCTATGTGCCTGATTTTGAACGAAGCAGTATACTAGCTGAAGCTCATGGAGGGGCCACAGGAGGCCATTATGCAGGAAAAGCAATAGCGCAGACTATTTTACGGGCTGGGTTTTGGTAGCCAACGTTGCATAAGGATTCCAAAGCATATTGTAGGGTGTGTGATGCATATTAGAGAACCGGCAGGCCATCACGGAGGGATGAACTGCCTTTAAATTCACAGGTATCATTGCATCCATTTGAGAAATGGGCAATTGATTTTGTAGGACTGATTCAGCCTCCAAGAAAGAATACGGGTGTGTGGTATATAATCACTGTGACTGAGTATTTGACCAAATGGGTGGAGGCATAGCCTATGAAGGACTGCACAAGGGCAACAATAGCGAAGTTCTTATTTGAATATGTGTTGACCAGGTTTGGTTGCCTGAAGCTTTTGATGAGTGATCGATGTACGCATTTCCTTAACTAAACAATCAATGTGCTGATAGAAGAATTCCTAGTTTATCATGAGAAGAGTACGTCATATCATCCTCAGGCCAATGGGACAGTTGAAGCATTTAATAAAATATTGGAGGGTGCATTGACAAATGTTTGCAATGCAAAAAGGATTGGGATGTGCACATACGAGTAGTATTGTGGGCTTACAGAACTACATGTAAGAAGCTTACTAATCAGACACATTTCAGGCTAGTTTATGGCATAGAGGCTATGATGCCTATGGAGTACATTGTGCCTAGTCTACACATAGCGGCATTCATAGGAATGGCAGACCGTGGAGCCTTAGAAGAGTGGCTTGCGCATATAGCATAGCTCGAGGAAGATAGATTTTTGGCTAGATTCTATTAGCAGTTTTAGAAGGAGCATGAAAAGGCAAGGCATGATCAACACATCAAACTGTGCACCTTCAAGGTAAATGATTTAGTTTTATTATATGATAGTAAGTTTGATAAGTTTCTAGGAAAATTTCAGATGCATTGGCTAGGGCCATATGTTATCAAAGAGATTACCGATGGTGGAGTGATTCAGCTTGTGAAATTGAATGGAGATCCATTTCCGAGAAAGGTAAATGGAAGCCGATTGAAGCCATACACTGGGGATTGACCCAATGACTACATGACGATAGCACAATATTAGCGCTCCAGGCAGCTACAAGGAGGCACGGGACTATAAACTACACTGCCTAGTGTGTAGATCTACGCGAAAGGGGCTCTGGGCGAAACATGAGGGTTTCTCAGTATCAGAAGAAGCGCGAAGGGAGCTATGATATAGATGGAGAAACCGCACAACGTAGCCAAAAAGTGACTGTTATTGTCACTGTTCATGATTTGACAATGAGGAGACGGTTAAAAGGAGCAAGGGGGGGGGGGGACAATTAAGGCTGAATTTAAGAGTGAAATATTTGGAAATATGCTGCCAATCTATCATTTATGGATGGATTTTGGGGGAAATGGTCGAATTTGAATTTGAATTCGCCTATAAATTACACGTGGCCATCCAACGAAAAACACCTTGCATTCCTAGAATTTATGTGTTGAGTTGTCGAGTGTGTATGAATCCTCAGTTTTACGTAGATTTGGTCACTGCTTCTGTATTTGAGAAGTTACCTATAGACACCCAGTAGTTTACCCACAACATAATGTTCGCACCAGTAGAGACTGCTAGTACTGGGGGAGCTATTGCCTCTAAGGGAGCTTCTCTAGAAGTGATGAGTATGGATGTTCCAACTGCAGTGCCTACGTCACCAAGGTCACCTAGACCAAAGACTACGCGAGTAAAGGAGGCCCCCAAGCCTAAGAAGGACAAGCAAAAGAAGCCTATGTTGGTGCGTGCATCTCCAATGAAACATGCAACTACCCAGGCCCACAGGAAATAAAAGCTGAGCACAAAGGAGAAGGGGAAAGTGGTAGATCTGGAGGCTAAGGAGGGCACGAAAGATATCAACATTAAGGGTGTGGACCCTATTCCTAAGCTACCAGAGTATATCCCTCCACGTAAGGGTAAGGTGAAGGTGTTGAAGGAGCCAGATGCAGGATAGTTCCTCCTCAACACACCCCTATTGCAATCACCTTTGAAGGTCTATGCTTGGCACGAATCCCACAGTTAAAGCTCAAAGACTCAGATTTGGTGGACCATGAGTGGTTACCCCACCTGGTACTGATACCTTCATGCAGAGGGTCTTCTATAAAGAGTCTAGTGTCACCACATTGGAGCCAGTGGAATGGATTCACAGAATCAACAAGTCAAGGCTGTTGAACATGTTATGGGTTCCCCACTACCATCGGTCAAATATAAACCTAATTATCATTAAGCAACTGTTGTGCTTGGTGCATGACGGGTGATTATGGTTAAACATGTCGATCCCCATCACAAATATGCTGATCCATCATATCACGCTATTGCCCCATTCAGGATTGAATCCGGCCAAGGAATTTGGCAGAAAGACGAGTGAGCGCGACCTCACTGAGAAGATGAAGGAAAAGTTTAAACTTGTGAAGAAGCCACGAAGATACTCAATTACTTCCATTATTGACCCCATGGTAAAGATTGCCACGTAGATTCTGGTTGACAAGGTTATGAGAAAGTTTCGTGTAGATGAGTTTCCAACACTAGTGGTTTCATTGGCAGCACAATGCATGGGGAGCGTACAATTCAACTGGGCGTGCTACCTGTGTAGCAAGTTCCTTGCGAATTGCAGAGGGGCATAGAATGAAAGTAAGACATTCCAATATTCATGGTTGTTTCTCTCAATAGTGCTCATCACGTGGGATTTTTCGGAGGACAGTGAGTTTCCTCTAGTGGAGAAGGATTTACTGGAAGCCGCAATATTTGCGTCTCTCTGGGACACAAAAGATGCTACGCGGGTCACGGAGAGAAAAGTATTTTGTGTACTGATGGAGGTGAGCATTCATATAGCCATCAACCAAAAGCCGTGGTTGTCACCAACCATGTATATCTGGGTGTGAAAGGACCCCGAGTAGAAATGGTTTGACCTACCATACCTTTCTACAGATGATGCTATTGAGGAGGTAATCAAGCATTGACCAATAGAGTGGCATTCTCCTTCTGACCTAGTCATAGGGACTAGAAAGTCCATGGAGAAGAAGAAAAAGGAAGCAACCAAGGAGAAGGTTCAAGATTTTGCTGAGAAGAGAAAGAAAGAGGCCGAGGAAAAGGCCTGAGTAGACGTGGAGTGCGCTGCAAAGGAACAGATAAAGCAGGAAGAGCACGACTCTGAATGAAGTCAGAAGTCTCATTCGACCCAAATGGAGGACGAAGAATAGTTAGAGTAGGGAAGTGGTGATCAACAGGAAAGCATTCCCTTCCGAATAAAGTGATACATGGAGTAGGAAAAGTAAGGAACATGAAAGAAGACAAAGGCCACCAAGTCGTTGCTAGATCCGATTACTTTGATGGAAGATGACGTGGATGAAATTGAAGACAAGGTGCAGGATACAACAACAGAACTACTGCAGCAGTTTTAGCAGCAGCAAAAGTAGGCATTGAGCACCATCCAAACAGGTCTATGTGAGTTGCAGATCCAAATGACTAGACTCCAGGAAGGTGCAGGACAGAGCAACGTGGCATCAACCAATTTGGCACTGGGAACCACTTAAACAACAAAGATGGTTCACTCATTGGATATCTAGGAAGTCGCGTTGCTTGATGGATCTTTGAGCGCGGAGGTGGTCACTGATAAGGCTATTGTCAACACTTTGAAGAATATTGGCCTCAACCTACTTCGCTCCCCAACGCGTTTCTTCACACACTGCAAGCAGGTGTCATAATAGAAGTTAAGGCCCAAGAGCTGATCCGGATTTAAACATGAATGCAACAAATTATAGACATAACCCTAAATATAGAGATATAATAGAAATAATACTTCATTCCATTAATGTAAAATACTAAAATATGCTTACAAACATAAATGGAAATAAACTAGCTCGGGTGATGGTAGCTTATCTATGAGGAGAGGTGTGGTGGATACATGCCTCTGAACTATCTTACAATGGGGCTCGAAGGCCTATTTATTGTTGAGAAACAATGGAAAACCCTAAACATAAAAAACCCTAACCCTAGGAGATGAAGCGGCAAACTATGGGGCCCGTTTTGGGTAAATTGGTACATCAACTTCCTGAGGTTGTAACTTTGGCATATGATCTCCATTTGACGTGCAAAATACCTCATTAGAAAGATCTATATGAGGACTACAAGTTTGGGATGAGCAACATCAATTCATGGACCCATGTTGCTCCTATTTTTCCGAAAATACATCGTTTAGGGCCTCAAAACGGCTTCAAAAGTTCAAGACCCGAAAAACTGCCAAAAATAGTAAACTGTGTTACAAATAAGGAAATTGAAAAACTGAAAGAAACAATGGTGGGGGTCCAAGTGGAATTGGCGGGCGGACACCAATATCCACCAGGATCATTCCTCCCCCATTAGGAAGCAATGGTCCTTATTTCATTGAGTTCCTCCATGAGATGAGGAAACTTCCGCTAAACTTGGTCCCTGTTGAGCCACTTGCCTTAGTGAAGGAGTTGGACTGCTTTGACAACTCGATATAGTTGGATCTTCTTCCGGTGAGTGTGCTTGATCTGAGTGTCCATGATCTGATCAATTACAGCTTGTTCCATGCAATTTGGATTTAACTCTGTTGGTGTGAGTTGTTCTGCAATGTCGGATGTGTCTAGTAATGGTGGAAAGTATGGTCGAAGGTAGTCCACATTGAACAATGGGAGTAGGCCAAGGAATGGGGGAATGCTGAGCTCAAATGAATTATCTCCCACAGCCTTGGTAATGGTGTAAGGACAATATCAGAGTGGTCTGGCCATCAGTTTTGGGATGGAAGGTTGTGGACTTAGCAAGTTTGGTATCTAGCATCGACCATAGATTGTGTTATCAAAAAATTTGACCCTGATAGGCTGTTGATCAAGTAGACTCTGAGTAACTATTTCGAACCAATATTTTGGCTGAGGCTTAGCCTCCTCAGCCTGAGAGGGCTCTCTCAAGGGTTAATGATATTGATTAAAGATATAGATAGATGGCTAACTCTATGGATTGTGATTTTATATGTTTATAGGTTGAAATATGGGGACTTGCTACCATTGGGCTATGGAGTTAGTGATAGAGAAAAAGATAACAAATAGCTTTTCTTATGAACTGAGGCTTGTATATACTTCAATGAAAGTGTAACACATTCAGGAAAGTCTTAATAACTTGAAGTTCATAGAAGTCAGAGCATGTCGGCATGAATTCTGAGTAATGATACATCAAGTTATTCAAAAGGAAAGTATTAAAAGTGATTCTTCAAATTCTAGCACTTAAAGGAAGTTAGAGCATGAATAACCATGAATTCTAAGTAATAAGTATTAAAACAATGAAGAAAAACATCCAAAGATAGGACCCAAGAACTCAATTCACCATAGTTTAACACGTAAAGGAAGTCAAAGCATTTTCCTCCATGAATTCTGAGTAATAAGCATTAAGACTATGGAAGTAAAACAAATCAAAGATAAAAGATAGAGCTCACTGAAGTACACTAAGAATCTCAGATTCAGAAAAGTTAAACTGCTTATGTACATATCAATCCCTTCACAACATTTACAAAATTAGTCCTTTTCTATAACATTTTCCAACCCTGAGGAATTCGATTCTCAAGCTTTATATAGAGTTTTACAACCTTGGATACTATGATCCATGTTTAGGGCAATTCGGGTTCCTAACTTTGACACCTATCTATTCCAAAATCAAACTACTTAATTACAACTTGACAGTGAGCCGTCTTTAAGATTCCTAATACAAATAGGAGTGAAACTCCTAAAACATGCTTTCAACAACCTTATCTATGACTTCAATACATTATTTAATCAGCTGTCAACCCATGTCTTTGAGCTTGATGATGTCCACGGTGCTATTGCAAAACCTGCTGAGTTATGACCTAACTGTCCTGAAAACTAGGAGACATAGTTCCTCCTTTTAAGGCCCTTAATCCTTTATGCTTATCTTCAAGGAGTTTTACTGGTGTACATGTGGCATGCATTAATAATCCATAAAAACATCATTTTTCCACCTGTGTAAGAAAATAACTCTCGAATAGATGAAAAAGAGAATGAAACATGACTATGTTGCTAAAATAGCTTGTTTTCGTAGCACAACTTTAATATCATTTATGGAATATTTCTTTGAACCATTCTGCATCACTGCCATATGAAACTTTATCAATGATCCTCATATGTCTACCAAAAATCATCAAAACTTGGACTTGATCAGACCTTACCTTCGAAATGCATCTATAAAGTGCTAAAAAGTCACCTTCAGCAGTTTCGTAGCGTGCTACGAAATTGCTGTGTATGCTCTTTTTTCAACATGGCCTTCAAAATCTGCAGTTTGGGAATTTCCAATATTTCATAAAGACTGATATGATCACCAAGAATCAAAACAAATTATCCTTATAAGATGTTCTTATTCAAAATTTGGTCTTCACCTTAATGAAAGACTGACCTATAAATTTATCATTTTCTGCACTGTTTTTATCTGAAAAATAGGTGTTGAGATAGAGCTTATATATTTTGAATCCTAATGGATTTTACAAAAAATGGAGAAGGTTTTTGTATATAATAATGTTTATAAGAAAAACCTCTCTCAGTTTTTTGAAAACCAGCTTCAGTTGTCCGGAATCTGCATTATACAATCATGTATAAAACAGGAAAATTTAGAATTCTGCAAATAGGTCCCAAAGAAAACTTTGAATCTCCAAATTGGTAGCACCTTGAAGAACTTTGAAAGACGTTTTTGTTCCTTGGTATGTTCTTAGAAAGAATCTCCTTCATATTTTTGAAACTTGTCTTTATTTTTCTGAAAGTTCCTTTTGTAATCAACAGCTCAAAATAGTCCAAGAAACACACAAATCCCCTACAGCTCCTGGTAGAAATACATGTAACCTGTCTGGATGAAAGCTTGTGTGAAGTTGAGGTCATCCATGATAGCCTTATTTTTATCCTTTCATATTCATGGAAATTTCCCTTTATAACCCAAACTGCCCTCTTAAAAATATGACAGCTGTAAAGAACTTTTTGGACAACAAGCTGTTTGTGACAAAGTTAACTTTTCAAAGGTGACAACTGATTGATACATGCAAAGGTTGAAAAGTAAATGACAGAGAGGAGCTTGGGTAAATTTTTTATGGAATGATATTTGAATGTGGAGAGAAAGATGACAAAATGAGGGAGTGGAAAGCAGCAACCACTTCATCAACCAATAAAAATACTCTGTTTTTCCTAAAAAAGAAGGCTACATTCTTGAGCTCCTATCTCTTGATCCTTGATAGTTGTTACAAAAATGGAGGAATTTTTTGTAGGTAACAATGTTTATAATAAAAACCTCTTTCATTTTTCAAAAATGAGCTTTCAATTGCTTAGGAACCCCCTTGGAAGTTGACTACTAAAAACAGAACAACATGGTTTTTGTCTCATAGTGCGCTATGAAATTAGCTTGTTTTTGTAGCACAAATTACCTTTTTTGAACTAGCTGCGCTACAAAATTGCGGATTCCTGTGTATGCTATTTTTTCAACACAGTTTTCAAAATGGTTAAAGATATGGGTTCTAAACAGCATGTGAGACTTCTAGGACATGGAATAAGGCTGATTTAACTTTATTTGGATATGAAAATGAGACTCTCAACCTATCACCTACCCATTATCAAGACTAAAATGACCTTTAGATCTCATTGAAATCATGACCAAAAGTAGAGTTGAGATAAGATGTTTTGAGAATTTTTGGGTGATAACAGACTGGACCAAAATGTACTAAGGAACTTGTTGTCCTAATATGAGATGATAGACTGTGGGATCCCAAAGTGTACCCACACTCATTCAAAGAAGAGTTTAGTAGTGGCTTCTGCTATGATATTCTTCCTGTAGGCCGCCATAATGGCCATCTTTGAGAACCTTTCAATGACCACAAAAACATAGTCGTTTCCATGCTTAGTAGAAGGAAGGCCTGACATGTAATCCTTGGATATGGATTGCGAAGGTTGACTAGGGGTAGGCATCAGAGTATAGAGGCCTTGCTTCTTGATGGTTGGTTTGGAAATCACACCAGTAGTGCAGGATTTGATGTACTTCCTGTTGGATACCTATACCAATAGGTTTCATATTTCATGATTGGCAAATACAAGTGCCAAATATGCTCCATTTTGCTGCTACAAAGGTTCCATATTTGCAAGAAAAGGCAAGGTGTGTATATGCCTTCATACTCGTTAAAGTTTTGATGCATGACCCAACAATCTAATCTGGATCATGCCATGTTTTCAATTTATGTTGTAGAATAGAGAAAGAAATCTGTCCAAACTGTTTAATCTTGGCAGATCAGTAGTTAGGTAGAGAAACTAAGGTTCCCAACTGCTTAATCTGGGGCCTTGGAAGAAATAAGGGTAGTACTAGATAGGAAATGAAAGCAAAAAAAAGCCAATGCAAAAGAAAAGGCACACAAAGGGTTTGCAAGTCCAAGTGCACCCTCCAAGAAGAAATAAAAAATGTTAGGCAAATTAGTTGGGTAGGTAGATGGGGTTGCAGAAGTGATGTCTCTTCCAAGATCAAATTTGCTAACCATGTACAGGAAAAGCAACACAGTGGAGCATGACTAACTTCCCTTTTCCATTTGTATATCACTCATTACTAACACCCCTTCACAAGCTGTGTACATAAGAGAGACTCAAAGCTTTGTGATGGTTCTTATGGCCTTTAAAAGCCACATTTCTTGTGCAAAAATCTTTTCATTTTGATCTACTCTTTACACTAAGTTGCTTTCAAGAAAACTTAGTTGTACTGATCCTCATTCATATTTTCCCCCCCACATTAACATCTAACTCTATTATCTAGCTCCCTATACTTCACTTCCCCTATTATTATAACACCATGGTGTATAAACCCCACACAATGTATAAATATCCCCATCTTGGCACTATAGCCATAATTTCCACTCCCAGGGCATTGAATTAACATCTGGTTAAGGTCAAGAACCTAAGTCTAACCCCTTCTCTCCATCTGAACACATCTACCTAGTCAACTCTCCATTTTTGCCTGAAAACCCTTACAGAAACCCTTCTGAGCCCCCTTATACCACTAAAGGGCAAAAAATATGATGAAATCTACCTTCCCTGCCTTATCCTAAGGTCGAGAGCCAATGTGTGCCTTTTTTTTCATATAAATCCATCAAAACCCGCTTATCCTAAGTTTTACCCCCATATGCCTTGTATGAAAAAATTGCATGGAAAACCTTTGTTTTGCCTTTTCCTAACGTCGCCGGGCAAATATGATTTTATTAAAGAAAATCATAAAAAATTATTGAAAATCATTCAAAAACTGGAGGGTCCCGCCGGGCGTACTTGCCGATAAATATTGTATTATAATCCGCCCGCTATCTATTATCCCCCGTGCAGCTTGTTGACCCGATGACCGTCCGATCGCAGCCTCGCCAGATCTACGACCAACAGGAATTTCGGAGGGGCCCGACGTCCGACCTTTAAAAAATGTTCACTTTATCCGCCGTGCAGATTCCTTGCCCGACAGCCGTCCGATCGTGCGCCTGCAGATCAACGGTTCTCATGGATTTCGGAAGGCACCCGATGCCCGACAGATACCTTCTGATATCTGTCAGACGATTACGTCACGCGGGGACACGCGTAGCTTCCAAACTTCGTCGGAGCCCCCTCTGACAGATTCCTTGCCGTGTAGGAGGGGGCCCGATATGGCGACACCTGTCCTCCCATGTCCCCACCCCGTTGTCACCCACGTCAATGCCACAACCGCGCACCCTATCCTCCATTCGTCCACCTAGCCGCCACCTCATCGCCCTCGTGGATCGGTTTCAGGCCGCCACGTCACCTAATGACGCCCTGCTGCGGTCATCCGACCCGGACCCACATGCTGATGTCACTCAAAAAGCGCGCCAATAAAGCAAAAAAGGCCATATTTTCACGATTTTTCGCATTTTTTTATCATTTTTGTAAAAAGCACCTTTGCTCTTTCTGCATGCATATCACGACGAACAGTTTTCCAGCCAACTCCAGACCATCCACAGAAGCTTAAAGTGCCAACCCAACTGCTGTTTCGTCCTGAGCAACTGGTTAAACAGGTATTTGCCCGTGTACCTCCTTGCAAACTGGTTTATTCACAGTAAATTGTAAAATATACCTGAACACGGCAGAATACTGAAAATTCACCACAAAACCAAGTATACCCTGCTTCCCCTGGAGAATTAAAGGTCGAATTTCATTGGCAGAGCCATTTCGCACTTCAGTTTTAGTGAAAACCCTTCTCTGTTCGCGCAATCGTGAACTCATAACCTGCTCCTAAATTATCAAAGGGGGTCTGCTAAACTCTATAAGAAGCCTTCTCAGAGAGCCCATCACTATTCTATTCTGCTATAAATCAATCCTGCTACTCTGTGTTTCTCTGAATTCAACTTTCTCAGGTAGCACGTTCATCAGTTGTCAAGAAATATTCAAACAAACATGGATACCCCCTCGACATCAGTAGCCATCAATGTTACTCCCCTGAATGCCCCCCAGAGAGAGCTGGATTGGCAATATTTGGCAGACCTAGATTACCAAATCTCAGAGGACAGCCCATCCAAATGCAAATTCCACATTCATCTGCTAAATGAGCTCAGGGCTAGGCACAAAGATGGAACAGATATTCTAGGCATTTGGGAGTCCTCCCTCCCAATCTTCAAGCTGCCCCAGGTCAACCAGTTCCCTGACCTGATTCACTTGTGTGCTGTCTGCTATGACCCTATGCAGAGGGTTGTGCTCAACCCTCAAGGTGCAGTAGTGTTTTACACCACCCCTGAGGCCATCAGGGAGATGCTCCAGTTCAAAACCCAAAAGAAATTGGTTCCCTTATCCCTGCTGGACCTAATCAACCAAGGAGCCAAAATACTGACAGAAGCAGAGATCTTAAAGCTGAATAATTTGTTTATCAAAAACTCTGACACAGTGCTGCACCCTCCCATCTTTGATGGTTACTTAAATCAACTGGGTTTGGACTTGGCATACATGATAAGCTCAATGTTGGGATACAAATCAATGGAGTTTATAGAGGAAACTGTACTAGTGATGATGACAATGTTTTCCCCTGGTAAGACCCCCGTTTGTTATGACTATGCTACATATATCTCAGACAAGATAAATGAGCAATTTCTACACTTGTCCAGAGAGAGGGTGTTCAGATACACCTCATACATTTATCATCTCATTCTGTACCACCAACATGAGAAGTTCTCCTTTGAGATCAAGAGAACTGATGCAGCAGGAAACCCAAGATCAGTGGTATACTGGAGCTCAATCTTCCACATCCTTGCATACTCACCATATACATATTCTGAGTTCATAGACTTATTCATCCATCCAGCTTTGTCTCTCTTTTTAACATCACCCCCACCAAGACTCTCTAATGAGATGCAGAGGATTCTGCAACTATCCAGTTCCTACAGCATAGGAGATTGGTACCTTTACTAGCATTTCACTGTGATTAGAATATATGGGTGTGAGCTGCGCCCATAAAAGTTGCCCAGGTATGTGCCCATGAGACTCTTTGCCTTGGAGTATTTCAGGCAATCTGGCAATGCCGACCAGGTGCACTTTGCAGGAAGGGGTAAAAAGGCACAGCTTAAAGTTAGAAACCAACTTGGCCACTTTGTCCTAAACAGAAGAGAAGGATGGAAAGAGGTAGATAGGATGTTGGAAGGCCTTGGCCTAAAACAAAGCTTCCTCTGGAAGCCCTACGACCCTAACAACTTTATATCCTTGAGAAGGCAAAAATGCAAGCTCTCTAGCTATGAGCATGAGAGC